>NTHP01000169.1:345778-357078 GCA_003416845.1 Oplegnathus fasciatus
TTAATTATTGTATTATTTATATATTTATATGTGTAACATTTAAGTTGCTATTTCATGTCCCCTTTGGTTAGTATGATTTTAGTTCCTACCTGTCACTGTTTTACGAGGGACAGTTGTGGTGAAACACAGGTAGAGTGACATGTGCGACAGTGTTTGGAGAGACGACTGTGAACCCAGAAAGAGTGAAGTTGGGTGTGTACTGTCATGCCGTGTTGGTGTTAATTAAAAGAAGATATTCAAGAAGAAACTGTAGCCGCTTATTACCCACAGGCCTCGAGAACGCTACCTACCCAGAAAGCGGGTTTACATTATTGTGTTGAAAGGAAGTGCTTTAACGGTCTTTGGCTTATGTATTAAAGTGTTGCAGTTGACACATTTGCTACAGGGAAGGAAGGGAGGACATTTGGATCACAGTCAATTGCCATGGTGACAATAAAATTAGGAAAGTTATGTCTCGGTTGATAATAATCATCCCTTAACATGTAAGTGTTACATGTAGTTATCACCTAGAGTTTTGGTTTTTTATTCATCCAGTTTCTGAGATACCTGCCACCACCCCAATACAATGGAGGTGAACTGAATTTTGTTTTTGGTACTCACGGTATTGAAAAATGACGGTTAAAAAGTTCAAAACTTCAACATTTTAAAAATTCTGTTTGCAGAGCTCAAGGCTGTTAGAATCACAAACAAAGTTCCATTCACCTCCAATCCATTGTATGGAGATGGCAGAATATTTCTCAAAACTTGTCGCATAAAACCAAAACTGCATGGCTAGATACCACGAAAGTCATAGCGGTGTATCTTATTGATACTGATTGGTAACCCTACTACTGCAGATGAAAATAAGCTTTAAGCTAACTCTGGGACAATGCATGAAATTGTAACATTTGTGTGTCAAAATTTACAGGAACATGAGGAACATTAGGAACATGAAGACTGCAGATGTTTCCATACAGGTGAGGAGGGGTCGCTGAATGGTCTGATGAGTATGAAAAAGATGTGAATCCTATGCTATGGTCTTCGCAGTCACCAGATCTCAACCCAACTGAACACCTCTGGGAGATTTTGGAGCGACATATTAGACAGCAACAAGATCAAGACAAGTTCTCCAAATTGATTAAAATCAACGACAAATAGAAGCATTTTCTGACGCCCCCATCGAGAGGTCGGCATTGTTTGTCTGTGCCTTCCAAACCGTCACAAATCACTGTTGGAAAATAAATCTGTTTTAATAATCTGTGCGACAACGCTATGGTCAAAGTTTGATCTGGTTCAGTTTAGGGAAAGATCATGGTTTGGGTTCAAAAATACTTTGTTAAGGTTAGGGGACCTTTGTAGTCAAGGTTGCAATAATAAACATGGTTTACGTTCGGGAACAATTGCGGTCATGGTTGTAAATAACCAACATTTTCCGTCAGCAGGAAACTGGAGACGAACAGCGGCCTCCTATGTTAAAGTCCGGCATTTTGTTTACGCATCTATCCACCACGACCTCCTCCTTCCGTGGACTTTGTGGCTCTATAATAACATCACTTCCTCCTTTGCTCACATTGTAATTACTACGGCAGCTCGAGGGCTTTGTCACTTGAACGTAAACAGATGTCGTCATGGGGCACTTGTTTAAACGACTGATGCTGCCATTCTTCATCGGAGGACAGTCTCTTCCACACACTTGGAGAATCTTTGCTAAAGAGCAATGAATCCAGCCAAGCCAAGGTCAATTGGGTTTTGCTATTAATAGTGAATTATTACACAAAGAATCTGACTAAATCATGGTAGCAACGCCCTGCAGCAGGCCTCGTCTTGTCTAGCGCTGCACTCCAACTGAAGGCTGGGTGTGGTGCAGCACTGCAGCAGTAATACAAACCGCATGAAAAAGTCACATTTCTTTGACTTTTGTAAATGCTCATGAAAAAGAAACAGCATTTATTGAAATATTGTTTGGTCATGTACATTTAATGCTTGATATCCACATCGGCTCGTGGGCGTTTTGACATGCAGCACCGAGTGTTTCCTTCACAACCATATAACCATGTGTTTTTCTCTGTTCCTCTCTACTCTCCTCCTCTCTCGCTCCCTCTCTTTCACACTCACACTCTCTTCCTCTTCCATCTGCAAAGTTAAACACCATCAAATGTGTCTTTGAAGACAAGTTCTGTCAAATAATTTCCGAGAGTTTTCATTCAGAGGGGCAACTTGTGAAATTTCACAGCCCCGAACTTCAGTGGGTGGCCATTACAGCGTGCAATTCAAGCTCTAATACTTGCATTTAATACATATTTCCTAAAAATGTATTCAGAACGTGTCGACATGTGTGTAACTTTGTATTTATGTATGTGCATATTCTTGTGACTTGGCTGCTCGTGTGTGTATGTGTGTGTCGGAACGGTGGACATGCATATGTGTGCCTGTTTGTTGGTGCAATGACTGCAACATGAACTTCAGAATTATTCATCACATTTCTCTGAAGACACCACAAGGAGCCCAAAATAAGACTATTTATACTACTGAGACACCATGCACTCCTTCTCCCCTCTGCATTTTAACTTGATGTGGACTGTGGAAAATTATCTGCAATGTAAAAAAAAATACGCCACAAACACTGTCTCCACCTTGTTGTTAAACACCCCGAACCTAAGAGCTTCGTGGTTTGATAGTATCTGCAGTGGTAACCATGGCAGAAGTCCTCCATCCTGCATCTATGCTGCAATTAGTTCTGCAGTGCTGACTGGAGAGGTTTCTGTCTACATCGCTGCCAACCAGAGCTAAATTAAATATTCTCAAAAAAANNAAAAAAAAAAGCATCTCTCAAATGACGGGATGCTGAACCAACCTTTGCCTGTAAATGTAAAATTGTCTAAAACTTAAATAGATTTGCAAATTTGAACAGCAAAAAATGTGTTTTTTTTCTTTGTATAGTCAGAACATTATCAAATCAAACTGTATTTGCACTGTGCGCTGTAGCTTCTCTCCTTCTTCACCATGCATAAGCACATGTATCTGTTTGAAATGGTTCTGGTAATGTCCGTCAAGTAATTCATTCCAGTAATCAATTATTCATTCTGTGGTTTCCTTTCTGTGGAAGCATTTATCTCCATTAATGTTCACTTTGTGGACTGGGCAGCTCTTGCCACTTCTTTGTATCGAAGCTGAACTGGCGTAGTGTGGACAGTGCTTCCAGGTTTGTGCTTTGTTATGCTGCCTACGCCTGTAATTCATCAGCCCGGCATAATATGTCTTGTGAGGGTTTTTAAAGGATAATTCTCTTTAATTCCAGCTCGGGTCTTATTTCTAAGCGCACAAGATAAATCACAAGGGTCATAGGGTGATTACAAGGATAGAAAAGAAGGAAAAATCAAACCACACTTTTGCTATATACGAAATTAATTCATATTTCCCAGCATCTTTGCTTTATGTTTGTGAAATCTTGGATGGCTTTGCCTGTTCAGCCCGAAAGGTAAAAATCACTTTCATGGTTATACTACTTACAGCTCATAGACATGTGCAGTCTGTAGTGAGGGTTGGCAAGTTGATTTTTTTGTCCTTCACATTTATATTAATGAGTTAGACTACATATTAGAAAAACCTCTGTGACACGATCACATTTAAGAATACTGACTATTATTCTACAATTCTTACAATATTAATTTGTCCGAAACTGTAGGGAAAATCCTTAAGTTGTTAAAATCCCCAAATCCCCTCAGTGTCCTGTGTGTTAGCCATGGCACAGGATCCAAGTGGTAACAAACCCTTAAAGAAACCCTTTTGACATGATATGATATTTGCACTGGTAGGCCAACAGGCTTTCTGATTATTTTTGTTTTTTCACTTGTTTTGTCTCTTTAAATACATACTAAATATCTTCAATAAGTATCTTATCTATTTGCTATTTAGCTTTTCTTCAGTCTTCCATGCACTAGCAGTCAGTGCACAGTTTATCTGACCCCACATGAGAAGAAACCAACAGCTGCTTCAGCAACATATGCCCGGCATCACACACTCATCTTCACCTCCCTGTTTAAAGACAACAGTAAGCCACTCTATGAGGCCGAAAGGAGTCAATTTGTCCAACCAGCAGTGATTCAAAATATCTCGGCCGGTTGTAGCTCCCTCCTGGAGGTGGCTCTCTACTGTCTGTTAGCAGGATCCAGTTGTGTTGGCTTAACCCCTCCAGCTATCTGCTTGCTGTCTTGTTGATGCTGGCTTCTCTGCTCTCCTGTTATGGGACTCCTTTTAGCCCTGCTAATCCTTCACTTTCAGGCTAATCCCACTCGTTTGTGCTGCTCCCGCTCTCCCCTCACTCTCTCCTCTCTGCAGAGCTCGTTTATGCAATCTCTCTCACTTTTAACAGCCTCTCTCTCTCTCTTGGTCTCTTTTTTTACTGTACCCATCTTTGCCGTTCTGTTTCTCTCTTGCTGCAACAGTTCCTCACACCTTGCTGCCTTACGTTCACCTACTGTAAAATTAAATTATTTACCTCAACCGCAGAGAGAATCAGGCTTTTATTTGAAAAACAGGCTCACATTCAAGAAGGACTTTATTCCATGTTGATTTAGTTAGAGGCCTGACTTTTTTCTGACCTGCTTCAGTTTTAATTTGCTGTTGATGCTCCACTAATTCTATCCGTATAAGAACAGTTATGCCATCCCCATCACTCTGTTGTTCTCAGTTTATCTTTTTAACAGAAATACTGTTCTTACTTAATGAATATCTCCAGTTAGCATATCTTTGCCAATTTTTGATCACTAATAAGTTACTGTCAATGAAACTTAAGACTTCCTGCACAGGTGTTTCACATTAAAAGCCAGTGGCTCAAAAGGGTATACTGTAATCCATCTATATCTTGGTAGGCTTTTAATGTGAAACATGCAAGAAGTGTTTACTTTCATTGGCAGCAGCTTAAAGGTTCCCTGTGGACTTTTACAACCTTTAGTAGTGCTGTTATCTCGTCCATGCGCAGAAGGTAGCACAAGGACGCACAGGCAGGTGTGTGATGCGATACACAGTCCTGCCAATGGTTTCACTCCAGTCCACTGATCAACAGGTGGACAACACTGTACCTTAAGTCTACAAGAAGCTGTTGTTGAGAAGGTGGTGCTGATTCAAATGAGATATTTTGATCATCTTTCACACACAGTATGTATGATTATGTATATGTATAGTGATCATTGTTTTAATTATTCATGTTTTTAATGGACACTTCAAAGTCCCTGTCCCCATGCTGTTTTAGAAGCTTTTCTCCCCACTGATGAACAAACTTTTGGAGGAAATGTTTAATATGGAACGGCCCTAATGGCCACTGGCTTTCAAATACACACATCAGTTGAACTTTATTTTTCACTCACGAGGGTCACTCTTGTGGTTTACAGCTTTGTTTTGATGAAAAAAAAAGGCTTTGATGAAGAAAAAAAAAGAATGTTTTCATCCTGTTTTTTTTTTTNNTTTATTTTTTTATCGCTTTACTCTGCGGTGGAGCCGGTATTGGAGATCATTTGGGCAAGGCCGGGAGAGGTTATTGCTTTTTCAGCGCTCTGATGTTACTTCAGCCGTTTGGTGGCATGTAGGGAGGGCAAAGGAACTATTAGACAGACAGCCCACCGATGTCTGGACTGAGAAGCCACTCAGATGGCTGTCTGTGGCTAAAAGCTCTGCATGTTGATGCACTCTGCTTACAGTTACTCCACCAGGTGGGTCGACACATTGAGTGGAAGTGGTTACAGAGGAAGCAGTATCTGTCATAGCGAGGTAAATTGTAATCTATAGATTAAAAAATGGGTCTTTGACTATGTTTTTTTTTACACTATTTACTGTTTGTGTGTTCCCATAGAGCTGCGGATCTAGCAGCAATTTCAGCAAGCTGAAATTTTACTTCTGTGGAACTGTCTATTAATGTGTGTGAGTAGGCTTGTATGAACAGTGGGATCTCATTGTTTTACCATCACTCCTTGCCTAATGAGAACCTATTATTAATTTTCAACTCGGTGAACATCGCCACAAAAACATTCAATTCTTCTTACAAACCCAGGTCACATCCCTCTCAAAATGTATGCACACACACACATGCTCCAAAATCCTTTCTTCAGAAACACTGTTGAGGAGATAGTTACACTAACACATGGGGTGGTTATAGAGAAAAACAGGAGGGCTTACATAAAAAAAAAGAAGCTGGATCACACAGAGGTGGGCAATATAACAGGCAAAAAGACTGAAAGTCATGTAGTTGTTTGTCGACTTCAGTCTGCAGTTATCAAATTGTGAGATATGTGAAAACACAAGAATACAGAATGAGGATCTGATGCTTAAATTGGTGCGTCTGTGTCACCAAAACATTAAATAAATGTGACATCATTCTATTGAGACAGCCTGGCTGAGCCCACGCTGGTGAGAAAGACAATAAGACATAATGGAAATAACATATAAGTAAGCACATTTCTCAACTGAAGTAAAACCCGCTCTGTAACAACCCATACCCCATTACCTGAGTTAGTAATAAATGATGCCAGATAAGGGTTACATCCAAAAATACTGTAGATATTAACAGCCACACAAAACTTAAGTACGAGCGGCACCTTGGAAGCGTGCATGAGGGCATGTGGTGTGTCTGTGTATTCACACTGGCTTTTTACAAACAAACCAAGATTAGTAAACAGAAAGTTATACAGACTGGTAGGTAGCTCATTGATTGGGCAGTTTTGGTGACTGTCATCCTGCATCATCAACACATCATCAGGACTCACGTGGGAAAATCAAATTCCAGTGACTGACAGCAGGTCATGCAACACTTTGATGCTTCTAATGTGTATATTTATGTTCTCTGCTGTCACAAAGCAAAGGAATAACTGATTATAAGCGTTATTAGTATTATTAGGCTGTAAAACAACAGGTAGATACAGGAAAAAGAGGTGCTAAGTCACTTTTTAATGTATATATATATGTACATAATGAAGTGCTAAAGTGCATGCAGTAGGATACAAGATGGCTGACAGAGCAGCAAAACAGAAGACCACAATTTTAACTGCTTTTGACTGTCTGATTTATCATGAAAAATCCCTGCACTCACATGGGGACGTGCAAATGTGTTACCAGTTTACCAAATGATTTACATAAATTACATAAATATATTTGCTTCTACAGATCAATTATAAGATCACTCCCTGAACAGTTCACGACAGCAGATGCAGCAGTAGTTTAGCTTTTGATGTTGTGCTAAAACCACAAGAAATCCTGAGGTTGATCCTTTTGCTTTCACAAACGAACCGCACCAGAGTCTGCTTGGAAGCTGACCTTCTCAAGCGTCCTCGGTCCGGGTGTTTGGTCTGCACCAGGGGTTTGATTGACAGCTTTCACACCAGCCCAAGTGAACCATACTAAACTGGCAAATGCACCAGGGTTCATTTTAACCGCATGAAACCACATGAGTCATTTCCTGCATTTCTAAACAAAGAGCCATTTTTTGAGTGTCCTGATGGACTAGTGGTCTAAGACACATACTGTATCATATAACCACAACCTCCCAAGTTCCACTACGGCTGGGGTCATTTGTTCTCATACCCCTCTCTCTCTTCCTGTGTTTCCTGTCTGTATACACTGTGAACTATACAATGGGAAAGGCAAAAATAATCAAAAAATAATGTGAAAAAAGCCATTCTGTTTTGTTTTAATATTCAGCAACAATCAACTTACAGCAGCCTACTCAGTATCAGTACTGGGTTCATGTGTATGGATTATGCAAGTGTCAAAATGAGTTTAGCACACAAGCTCCATCTTAGCTCCCACCAACCATCACTTTTTTTTTCTGATAATATTTTAAATATGCAACCTGCACACCGCAGAGACATTATTCACAAACAACAAAAAAATAAATGTTAACTTTCTCCTGCACATGACTATAGATCTATAGATTATTTACTCTTGTTGTCAAGCTATTAAAACAATGTTCTGCATCTCTTTTCTGCATCTCACCATTAATGAGGTATCCAACTGCACCATGAGGTTACATTAAGACAGTATACTGTATAACCTCCTCATGAGTTCACTCCAAATGGAGATATGTCAGCCATAAGGAGGCAAGAGAGGTCTTCACATACAATAAGAGGCCATATGAATATATCAGACAGCCGTAAGATTTCATTAAACTCAAAGTAAAATCCAACAGTGTCATAAGAAGCCGAAAGACAGTCCTACAAACCCATAAACCACAAGACAGCTGTATAAAGCCATCAGACAACCATGTGAAACCACGAGAGGGCTATGAGACATCACAGGAAAGCAGGGCCGGGTGTGCAACAGGTGGAGGGAGCCAGAAAAGAGTTCTAATACCTTTGCCATAAAGTATTTAAGATCCATCTGGCTCCTGTCAACTGTGACACAAAGTTTGGAGTATGAAGACATTGGAATTGATAAATGCCCTTCATCTGCCATCACTAAGTGGAATTACACGAGGTAATGGTGGGCGGGCTGTTCAATGCCAGCGGCCTGTATGATGATACCATCAGAGGTGACCGTTCGTCCTGCCTGCGGGGAGAGGTGTGTGAAGCATTCTGGCAAGAACAACCACCTTGTCAAAACCGCAATTCACTGTCGCTCTCTGTACAGACATGAGATTAAGGTTAAGCTGTGCCAAAAACCACTGTCAAAACAGGATCAGTGTGTCTGTGCGCTGCCATATAACAGGGTTATTTCTCTACAGACAGCTCTGGGCAGAGGTGAGATCTATTCCTCCCTGAAGCCATCTTGTGGAAATCGATTCACCTTTCGCCTCATAAACACACACATTGTCACATACACAATTGCACGCACACACACAAAGAGGAAAAACCTCACATCTGGTGCCTCGGCGGAGGCACTTTTGTGAGAAGTTGGAGTGACATCAATTGCACTCAGATAAAAATGGATTTGGCCCCGGCTGTTGGCTCAGTAATACATTCTGATGCCGCAGCATAGGAAGATTTATCAGGAGTCAAATCAGACGCCTCACTTTCACACCCAAACACATATCACATACGGGAAGGCGGCAAACGGAACTCATGCATAGAATTACACCGTGCTCACGGCCACATTCGTTTCATTTTGCTCCCCTCAAAGTACCTCATTACTTCTGGGAGGTTTGAGGATATTAGGAAATAAAGGAGAGTTGGTCTTGTCTAGTTGAGTGCAACGTTCTGTAGCATCCTCGCTGGGGTTCAAATTCAAAGCCTCTTCCTGTCTGCCATACCACTCTTCTAGATCTCAAGATCTAGGTACTTAATTTGAAGCTGTTTAATCAATTTGAAAATTCATCACAGTATACTGAACTAAAATTCCTTTATCAACAACACAGTGTGATGACCCAGACCTCAGTCATCCTCAATTTTCCCATCACTGATAATGCTGCTTGTTCCCCATACGAAAAGCAAACTGTGTGTGGAGGCAAATAAAATTCTGAGTTGAACATCCAAGCTTTTGTTTAGATGTTTAGATCATATGGCTGACATAATGTAACCTAATAGGTAACTGAATTTGAGCAACTTGAATAATACTACGAAATACAAAAATCTTCTAGTTGTAGCCAACTTAGTTAGGTAGCTAGACCTTTCCCTAATAACCACATAAGGACGACAGTGGACACAAAGGTAAACACCTAGCAGAGTTACAGAGAAAGATTGCACATGCTTACCTCTGTACTTCCACACACAGTTCTACAACCACCAAATGACTACAAAAGTACTAGAGCTCTGACAGACACAGTACACCTCAGTGTTAGTGGAAGTATGTTCTCAGTCTTTTATCCTTGTGAGACCCAAATTGAGGTTTACACCTTCAGGGCAAAAATATTTTTTGCAAAATCAGAACATTTTGGCTGGTCCTCACTACCTCAAGGGTCTTGAGTTGGCTGGGGATCAGGACTCTTCATCATCCAGATATCCAGCTGATGGTCTGTTATCTGAACAGTGTGTCTGGCATCCATTTTATGCTCCAGTGGACCCGTTGTTGGGCAGCGGTTCAGACACTGCTTTGCCCTGCTGTGAAACACTTACAACTTTGATCCTGAATTGACACAAAATCCTTTACAGCAGGCTACAGAGGAGAACACAAGGAAAAGGACAGGGGTGGGTGGGAGTGTTTCCATGGGCTTTGTGATTCAGGCCCAGTTAATACACTTGGGGTGAGTTGTTTGGCTCAATACTGATGTGGCAATAAACACAAAGGTGGATAAATTATGACCTCCACTTGAGTTAAACAGGACATAATAAAGCAGTACAGTGAAGTTTGAAGTTGGCAAATAAAGACTAAGTTCATGTGGGTTTACCCTCCATTATGTTCTTAATGATGTCCACTGTTCTGCTACCAGGCACAGTGTGGATTTGATTGGTGCAGAGAGCACATGTGATCCAAAGGAAGGAAAGTTGCTGAAACAAGCAGTTTACTGTCTGACAAAGTTTTTTTTTTCTTCTGATATAAAGGAATAAAAAAGGTCAGCCTCAATCCAAGGCTACTGTAGATTATCAACCAGGCAAAGCGGGCAACTTCTTCGGGGGCCCCAGGCCCACAGGAGCCCCAGAAGTCCCAGGTTTCCTGCAGATGAAATGGTTGTTGGTAATTTGATTAATTGCAAATTTTCTGGGGAATTTGAACCACTACAGTACATAAACAATGGCAGATTCTGCCTTATTAATAATTGCCTGAGTCTGTCTTGTTGAAAGCGCCCTGTATGGAAGTCCAGTTCAAACACATTTCATTTTAATTTATTGTGATCACATGGTGCATATTCCTACATACAGTTGTGTTTAACCACAGTACCACAATCTAATTCACTCACAGGAAACCTAGGGACATGCAGTATTACAACATCATGGGAGCTGCCATGTATAGTCAGTTATATGCAACAGGTAAAGTTCATGTATACTGTGTATGCATTCAGTGTACAGCGTTTATGGTTTGATCAAATGCTGTAATATGAAAAACGATACCCCTCAATAGTGCAACTCCAGGGCTTATGTTTACGGAGTAATTACTGCCAGTCTAAAAAGCTATCTATACCCATTTTCCAGCTGATGTAATGATACACTTTACCACACCTGTTCACACTCACATTTTCTCTGTAACACACACACACACACACAGGTAGACACAGAGAGAGGACATGCAAAGGACACATAAAGTCTGACCTCTCTGCCCTATGGCAAAACAATATCAGTATTTTTGAGATTTTATCAATACGCATCGCTGTGACATTTTGTTGTTCATGTGGCTTCATGTCTTTTTAATCATGAGATGTATTCCATGCGATTAAACCTGGACCTCACTTACAATCAGAAAAA
>NTHP01000169.1:357171-389779 GCA_003416845.1 Oplegnathus fasciatus
AAAAAAGTTTGGTGCATTTAGGTCTCAAACTTTCTGTTGCTGAGGTTTACATTTCTTTGAGACGAGTTCAAGGAAACATCTACCAGACTCAGGAAGTCCATAAAAGTAAATGTTTTATGCCTTGGCTATAGGTTGAACCAAATTATTAATTTTTGATGGACTGATGTAATGGAAAAAGGGGGTCAGAGAGAAAGTGAGAAGGACAAAGTAAAGGAAAATACCAGAAGTTATTTTCGGACTTGAAAAGACAGTTGGGGGACATGAAAGGAGGACTGGGAGAGAGGAGGAGAAAATGTAAACCAAGGAGTCCAGGTCTCATGCCAAGCCTAATTACCTTTACCTCTGGGAGAACAGCAGGGAGAAACCCTTCCCTCCACAATGAGTGAACGGAGGGAAAATGAGAAGAATGACAGAACAAAACCCCAATCTGTCCAAAAGGTCCCCGAGTGTGCTCCCACATTTGCCTCTACATGTGTGTGTGCCTTTGTTCCACATAGACAGTGCATATACAAGTGCATGCATGCACACACATACACACAAACACTAGTGATTATCAGGTTTATGGGGCTACTGTACTGCATCCGACTGGAGCCGTTTGGTGGAATTAGTTGATCCAGAGATTCAGCAGGACAAACTATTTTTAGCAGACAGACAATTAAGCTAACAGACAGACAGAGACACATATCTGATAAGATACGTAGTGCAGGTTATTCGGTAACAAACACTTATGCTATGCTGATTCTTATGTACATATCAAAAATATTAAAAAACATATAATTTTACAATTGTCCACGGTTTTGCCAAACCTCCACTGCTTAAATCCCAAATTCTAAATATCAGTTATACATGTATGTTGTGAGTAACACATTCTTCACAGCTTTAATCTCTTGCAACGTTTAAAGGTACATATCAGTCAGATCGAATTTTCAGCTATTGACCTTGTTTGCTCTTTATCCTTTTCCTGTTGCCTCTGAATTTCTCTTGTCTAATAAGCTCACTTCTTTCTAACTCCACGCGCCCAGATTCTTTTCATTACAAACTATATTTCATTACAAACCTGTAGCCTTCAGCCCCAACTGACGCTGACTCACATGACATCACTTGAGGACATTTATCAGATTTCAAGCAGCTCCCTCTGGTGCCACAAAAGGTTTTATACAGCTTAATTTCACATATGCAGTATAGTTCAGATTTTCCATTCTTTTCCAGTGATTCTAGCAATCTGTACCACAGCTTCCATGAAAACGCCGTCGGTGGGACGGAGACCTCTCGGGCAACTCGGGTCTCCCTGAGACACCCATTATTGTATTTTTGAGACTGTCCTCAGTAGAAAAGCCTGTGAATATTCTCATTCATCCAGGTCATAGTTAGAGGCTTCATCAGTTCGTGCTTGTTTGACCCTGGTCAAACAAGCACGAACTGATGAAGCCTCTTGGATGAGAGGTGAAACGTCTTCACAGACAAAACCAAAAATCCAGTTGTGTTCGATTCAATTTCCTTGAGACTCAGTAGAAAAATGACCGCATTGGTCATTTAGTGGTTCAAACACTTAAAATGATCTATGTTTATGCTTTCCTGACAAGTGACCTCTTGTGATCAAGCAAATACTGATGGTTCTCAGAAGCAAAGGTGGAAGTAACGTGATGTTACAGCACCACAACATCTCTTAAGAAGGAGGTCAGGGTGGATGGTTGGCCGTACAACGTGACGGACTTGGACACTGTAGATTGCAGTTTGCATCCTGTCTTCTAACAACCCAACCACGGTCTGTCCCTAGCCTTAACCACGTAGTTTTAGTTGCCTAACCCTACCCTGACCTAAACTTAACCAAGTACTTTTAGTAACCTAAGTCTAACCAAACCTTAACCATAGAGGTGGTATCGCAGAAAAAGCTCATACAGTATGAACCATTTTCAGCTGTCATAACAATGTGATCCTGCCAATAGAGGCACCAGATCAGAAAGCACAGGCTTGTTTAGATAGGCAATGACAAACAGCCCAGTGCTGGACATATTATTATTACGTATTGGTATTATTTGTATTTTCTAATAATAACTGTATTATTACTGGTATTTTCCCTCCCCATTTACTCTTCCTATAGTCTTTTCCGCTATCTTAACAACCGCTCCCAATCTTTTTTCGTCCTCCCTCTTCTCTTGTTTTGTACCCTTTTAACCCTCTAACCCTCTTCTTCTACTGTTTTCTTGCTTCATTACCTCTCCTTGTCCATCACAGTGTACGATTTTCCCATCTCCGTGTGGAATCTTCCTGCCTTCCTTCCTGTAGTGCCTCATCCTTCCTTCCCTTTCTCCCTCTATCTGTCCATCTCATATGTTCCTTTCCCTCATGCCAGATTGCAGAGAGTGCTAAAAAGAGAAGATGGGGAGGACATTAACCAGCCACACAGAGATGGCAAATTAAAGCATCCTCCCATTGTCCTTTTCGTATCTCTACTTTTCTACTCTTATGACTCTTCATCCCTTTCCATATCTATTGATTCTGCTGCAAGGAAAGAGGCTTCACTCTTGCCTGTCTTTTTGTGGATCTACTAGACAAAATCAAGGATGTTTACATTAATAAGTTAATTTAGTGAGACAAATTACATTGTATATTCATATCCACTATGAATAAATATTTTTAGCTTGATATTTATAGAATGTTACACAGCCAATCCTAAATAATTAAGCTTTTATTCTGACATAACTTCCTGTCACATGGTATAATGATATAATAACAGTTCATGTAACCTGAAACTGTTTAAAAGGTGAAGTGAATTTAGCCTGTCTCCATACAAATGAACTAAAACTATTTTGGAAAACTGCTGATTCGCACTTTTTACCTTCGATTGTGTGACAGTGCATCCTAAGCAGCAGTCACTTGACTATTCTGCACAGCAAGTCAGGGTGTGAACAAAAGCGCCTGCCAAAGGGGGAATGGGTTTCGTGTCAAGCACTGTACAATGAAGAGAGGCCAGAGGCTGTGTTTTAAGTAATGCAATCTGCATCGAGCTGAGAAGTGCCTGGTGCTCCTCGGGGTCAAACGTAATCACAGAATGATTTTAGCTTCTGTGCAGGTCTAATATTACCTTCTGCTAGTCAAATAAATAGGCCAGGGCTCTCAAGTGCTTTACACCTCTGCTGATGTACAAAATATGCACAGTACGGTTGCTCTTTACTGCAGCACATTATGACAGAGAGCAGACATTCCCAACAGCCAGTGTTCATAAGTGTATGCACTTGTGCTTTTTAGATCCTTGAGGTGGCTGTTCATAACTGAGGTACTGTAAGTAATAGTACCATGAATTTACAAAACTTCACCTGTTATCACTGAAGTGCTGTGCTAGCACAATACTGTTGGCAATAACAGAATCTGTAAACAAATTGTTTAATGCATGTGCTGACTGAGTCACTGCCCTCAGAAAATCACTGAGCACCGAGAACACCTTCCCCAAGCTGGTTGATGCTTACATGATTTCTACCGTAGTGCCTGGCGTATCAGATCAAACTGGACTTCCTTTTTGCAGGCTCTGTGTTTCTGCACCAATTTACATAACAATAATTCTTCCCTGGGACCAGTCTGAGGAGGGCTAATCCACATGGGGAAAACAAAGATGGTGATGATTGATCAGGGTGTATACACAAGGCCACTGAGGAGAATTGTGTACTTTCATTGACTAAGTTGACTAAATAATTGGCAGTAAATGGTAAACTACATGCAAGGTGATTCTTTCATTTTGCAAATGTGAACTCGTTTATTGTGTCGGTATTTGTTTCGTTAGCAGTGGTTTTTGTTTGATGTGTCTTCTTAAAATGTCTATCTTCAGGTCTATTTCAGGTCAAGCCTCTAATTTTTAAAATTTATCTAAGCACACTGGGTTTGGATAGTACAGTATTTTAGTCTAAAATTTTAGACCTGAAGATCTTTATCCAGAAGCCTATGCCTCTGCATTCTCACTATGCCAACACAATGATCTTACTGATTTAATATGGAGGCTGCAATTATCATGCTGCACTCATGTCAGTCAGAAAAACTGGGAAGCTTACTGTTGCTACAACTGTACTATCACTACTATTGCTACAAACAGTGTTGTAAGCAGTACCAAGTACGCTCCATGGAACCAGATGCAGGATGCTGGTAGCAGTTCAGTTACAGTGCTGCTGTATTTTATTGTAAGATTAAAATGTCCTTGATAATGTTGGTGGGAGCGGAAGGCTGGCGTATGTAAAGCACTTTAAGTCCATCTTAATCTCACTCTAACAGCTACGAGGAGCTCATTTCTAGACGGATGCACAATCCCAATGGATCCGTTCACTGCTATCTGATGGCTAGGGACCATAAAGCACAGCCCTGCCACTCAGGTAGGAGTTAAAAATCACAAGTATGCACAATCACATGACCGTGTACATGCACACAAAGAGGATACAAAGGAGAGTTTTAGTCATGATGGATTCAGCTGTCATAATATTTTTATATTGTTCTCTCACTTCCCCTATATTTTCTCCCACCTCCTCTTCTTTCAAGAGGGTCACTGCTGTGAGTGTGCACACACACACACACACAAACACACACTTTACTACATGGCCCTACCTTTCTGTCAGTCACTCTCTCTCTCTGTTCCCATATCTCTTTCATACTGACAAAATCCAATTTATGACAGACCTCTGGGAGCTTGTGTGTACTGTTTATGTGTGCACATGTGTGCTAGAGTGTGTAGCTGAGTGGATGTGCACTCTGGTCGGTGTGCACATGCTTTCATAATATATGTATGACTATGCAAGTATGTATTGTACGTGTGCACGGAGATGTATTTGTATGGTTGTGTAGGCACGTGTGTGTAAGTGCGTGTGTGCAAAGAGATGAGCTTGGCCCTCCTATCTGAAGGTTCCCGGTGGAAGGCAATAAAAGCTGTCGCAGCGACGAGGACTCAGCAATGAGATTTCCAGGATAGTTGTAAATGTTCAATCGCTTTTCCTCTTTTCCCTCTGCCTCTATCTGTCTAGGCCAAATGAGCGAGGAGAGGGTAGAGAGACATAGAGAATGAGGGGCAGGCAGGAGTGAGAGAGGCAAAAGAAATCAACTCAATTAATGGAATGGATAGAAAGAGATAAATGCAGAGAGAAGAAGGGGAGGAGAATAAGGAGTTGTAGGAGAGTCAGTGATAGAGAGAAGTGACGGCACACATAGGAAGTCTTGTTGTTGAACACCGCTCCTAACCCTGGACCGATGGCCCTGAGCGGGGACAGAGAGGAGTGACCAGAATGTATTTGTCAGTGTGTGTGTGTGGTGAGGATGGTAGTATTATTAGTGATATTATAATTGTTAAGCTTTTATGTCAAGAGGGGCAACAGCAATTGCATTTCTACTACTACTATTACTGCTACAGTACAACTGCTATTAGTATCCTTGTTCCTGCTACCACTACCACTACTACCACTGCTGCTGCTTCGACTACTACATCTACTGCTGACAGAAAGTCTACTGCTGCAATAGGCCTACCACTGCTCCTGCTCTTACTACTACTTCAACTACTACTATACTACTGCTGCTACTACTACCACTATTGCTATCAAAACGAATGCTCCTGCTATTACCACTACTATTGCTACAACTACTACTACTGCCAGTGTACCACTAGCTACTGCTAGTAGTACACTGGCTAATGCTTACTACTGCTGCTATCAGTACCACTGTTTGCTATTACTACTACTACCACTACTGCTGCTGTTACTACTGCTACTACTACTATTTCTGTTTCTACTAAATCTATAATAACTACTACCATTGCTGCTATCATACTATTACTGCTACTTCTTCTACTCCTATTACTACTGCTATCACTGGTACTGCCATGTCTACTATTAACATATGACTAATACTTTCGATACTAATTACTAAATTAATCTTATTGAATCACGATAAAATTAAAGGTTCTGTATGTAACAATGCATATGTATTAACCGACTGTACCGTAGCCTAACTTAAAAAATGAGACCCTCCCCGACTTTCTCGGTTACCTATAACAGCCTGTGAACTGATTTCTATGTGGACTCGAGACGTTTTTTCCGGGAAAATCCAACAAATGTGACGTTTATGCACACTCCTGAGTGCTTTACCTCTCTTCAGCTCTGCTACAGTGCCAACAGTGGGCGACACTAGCTAACGTTAGCTTAGAAATGGCGTCCGCTAACGTCAAACACAAACTCCACGTAAGCACAAAAAACCAAAAGTTTTATCTGGTGAAGCCCATCGGGCAAAACGGAAATGTGACCGATGTCGGGGGAAAACTCGGGACTTGGGTCAACATCAGCAGTCGTTCTTCAGAAAGTGTTATTTCGTACATTTTATGTGCGTTATCTCCAGTCTAATGTTACTCATCCCACTCCTATCATCTGTTAGTTTAGGATTATCGATTATCAATTGCTGACTGGAGTTGACTTAACAGCCACTGGTGTCATTAATAACAAGCATTGTCTGAAAGTTACATACAGCACCTTTAAATGAAATGCTAATGACTATTCTACATTGCAAAAGACACCATAATGACACCACATGCTATTTGTCAGACTTTTTTGAATCATGGATTACCAGCTGTGTATACCTACAGTGTTCTCTCTATGTACATGTAGTGTCTTGCCTGGATGGAGGTAAAACAGCTGAGGATTGAGCTATCTGTCTGTCTGCGAGACAGAGACACCCTCCCCTGCATCATTCCTTCTAAGCGGCAGACTCAATCACAATAAAAGCCTGCTGCACTGGCACTACGCACTCACAGTGCCTGCTCGGGGGAGATCCGTGTGATGGGGAAGATGAGGACAGAGACGAGGAGAGGAAGAGCAGGAGGAGGAGCAGGCTGGCTATGGGCTTCTCTTTCTCCCTTCTCACCTCTTCTGTCTCTCTTTCAGGATAATGAATCAGGCATAGAGAGCGGGGTTTCTCGAAGAGTGGCCAATGCATAAATAACGCCTGCAGGATAGAGGCCCTATTATAGTGTTGCTGCATGGATCCATGTTTACCACACACACACACACACACACACACACACACACACACTCGCACACATACACCTCTAGCAGAGAATAGATGGTGTGGTACCATAACAAGGTCTGCACAGTCATAAAAAGCTTTCAGACAAATGGCAATCTGTCCTTTATCATAAATTAGGTGACATGAACAGGGAGAGAGTGTGTGTGTATGTGTGTGTGTGTGTGTGTGTGTGTGTGTGTGTGTGTGTGGTAACTACTGTGTGTGACAAAAAGAGAGAAAAGAGAAGTAAGATGGAATGAGAGGGATAAAATGGGAGACATGTCGATTCCCCACCACGTTCACAACCGATACAGCATTTTCACATTACAGATCCCAGTGGATGGTCATACAGTGTAATTGTACAGCAGCAAAATCTTACAAAATTCTCCATTTCTACCATCCAGCGATATCTCACCGAGAAATCTCCCCTCATGAAACTTTAATTCGGATTCTTGATTCTGTTTTCCTGTCCTTTCATTTTTTCGGTTCATTATCTTCCTTTAAAGTCACCGTGCTCCCCTCTCCCTCTCTCTTCCTCTGACTACTCTATACGACGTTTCTCTGTACGTCGCCGCGGGGAGCGCCAACAAACACCTTACTCTGCCTTTTGTTTGTACCAGGACTTCATTTTCATTCATCCTTTACCTAATCAGCTCAGAGAGACAGACCAACATATCTACTTTAAAGGCAGGCTGAGAACAAAAAAACATAGAATTGACACAGTAAATACGCAGTGCAATTCAGTAACACATTCCAGCAGTCAAACATATTGTAAAATATTAAAAAATCCCGCTTTTATTTTATCCATCTCTTTGTGTCAGTCTCGCCTTCTATCTCTGCTGCTGTCTCACAGATTCTTCATCTTGAGGCACATGGGGAGAGAAGTGAAATTCCTTCTTTGCTCTTTGTGGGAAACTTAATAATTCAAAAGCACATACGCAAGCCACACAACGGTGCGTGTATACGGAATGTGTGTGTGTGTGTAAAAGACTGTCTTTGAGCATTGCAGCTCCTTTATTTTGTTAATCATGACTCTGCAGTCATGTTCAAAGCGATCAAATACTGGTAACACTTTATATGAAGTATACTGTCACATATTACAAGCAGATTAGACTCTCATTAAAAGCTCTAATTAACCTTTGCTATAATGTAATCATCAGACAAATATTAGAAAAATACATTCACATTCATTCCTTTATCTATACAACTGCACCTCAAGAAACACTGGAGTTTTAATAAGTGGAAATGAATGGTGAGAGACTAAAAATCACAAAACAGGGAACAGGAAAAGGTTCCACATAATAACAACGCTGTGTTACCAAGCATAATATTAGGACTGGGTGATAATCCAATTTTAATTTTAATAATTTACATGACTTCTTAGGTCACATGATAACAACTAAACCATCTCCATCACATCTGAGCAAACTCTTGCAATTCTTGTAATAATTAATAGCCAATAGGAATATCACTGTTGATAGTTATTAGTGATTTTATAACCAGAACTGCCTCTAAATGACATCCTAAACCTGTTTTTTTTTTTTCATTAGTAGCTCCTAACTGAATGCTAAACATTTTCTCAGGCCACTTGTTTTTTTCATTTTAGCTCATTGCCAGAGCATAAGGTGGCAAAAGAAGAGAAAAATGTGCTCTGAATTCAAAGAGTCTCCACTGCAGCTGGTAATATGCTGACAGGGTGGAGTTTCATATCGGAAATGCATCTCTCTCTTTCTGTCTTTGTCTATTTCCCACAGTCTTTTTCTTTTCCTCTGAGGCTTGTGCTGAACAAGCTGCTACCACTGAAGCCATTAGATAAGGAGTGTGTGTGTATGTGTGTGTGTGTGTGTGTGTGTGTGTGTGTGCAGGGGTTAAAAAACGTTTCAATGCATGAATCTATGTGGATGTTCATGTGTTTAGTTGTACAGTATTTTGCAGTGGTGTGTGGTTGTGGTATGTGCTTTCTTATTATTGCATGGTAATGGTACAAATGTGTGTGTGTGTGTGTGTGTGTGTGTGTACTGTATATTCCATGTGCATGTGTGTGAGAAACAGGAGAACAGGGGGAGCTAGCTGATGAAAAGAACAACATCCAACTCCAACATCCAACTCCCACTGGCTCAGTGTGTACGAGAGACAAAACGCCAAGCCAGCAGGCCAACGGATCACGTCTGAACCTTGCCCAGCTATACACACACACACACTCGCAGACACACACACACACACACACACACGTTCACATAGCAAACACATAGAAAACACACATCCCCTCTGGGCAATGCAACAACAGCCGTTGCCCCGCGGCATGGGACACTCGTGTGTGGAACCAGACTGCAACAGAACAGACTATCAGAGCCCAGCGGATCAATGTACTCCAAACACACTCAATCCCACACAAGCAAATTCACACACACACACACACACACACACACACACACTGGCAGCTCTGACTAATCTATTGTCAACAACACAGCCAGTCAGACCAGCTAGACCAGCCGCTACCAATATCATCCAATTGCAGAGGAGCTGCAGTTCTGAATGTGGCAACATACACCACCTATATGTAAGGAAAGGAACAGCAGCTAGACTTTTAGCCTTGCAGATGTAGATGGACTGACTCACACATACATGTTAGACAATTTTCAGCTGCTTATTATGTTGTTGTATGATTTAAAAACTATTAAAATGCTTCAATATGTGCTTGAAATCTCTGACATTATTGTGCCTGTACTAACATCCACTGGATAATAAACAGTTCAACAAATGAATATAATACAGGCTGTGGCTTCTTGAATAATTTCTAAAGAATTTTATGAATTATTTCAATTTCTAAACATAGAAAACCAGAGAGGTGTTTCATGAAGAGCGCTCAGGGCATATTGTGAAAAGCCTGGCTTGAGCAAGCCTAACAAAGTGATCCAGTAGTAGCTGTTTCATATCATCAGGCCCAGATCACTTTTATTCACAATGGAGAAAACAGAAACGTAAAGACAAAACTGTAATGTTCACGTCAGAAAATTAGCATTTTCTATGAACTAAAGTATTGGTGTGAATGTGCTTCCTGGTTCGTACAAATGACAGAACAGTCTTCATGTCTGGGCTTCTAGTATTGAATAAATGGATTTTGTTTAAAATCTTAATTTTTATGTACAGTACATGACATCAACTGGTGAAAATGCTCATATGAGGCTACAGCCATAGGTCAGAATTATTAACCACAGCATTCAAGTAGAAAAACATTTTCTTCAGTATATTTGTTAGTTATGGAGCATTTACAGTATTTTGACTTTAATACTGTGCAGACATTGTGCAGAGACTGACAGAGGTCTGGACTATATATCTTAAGTAAGTGGTGACTGCAGCGTGCAGTATGTTCAATTATGATAATTTGATATGTGCTGCAGTTTGACTCAGACTTCTGTTCAAAGGACTGTAGTAAAAATAAATTGTTGTGGAGGATCTCTGGAGAAAGTGCCATGTTTTAGTCCGCCTGCTTAACTGCGACACTGGTTAAGCCTGTGGTGAAGCTAAACTCAGGACCAGGCTAGTCTGGGGGGGACACGTTCCCATTTGGTCAGATTATTTAATCCTGCTTTATAAAACACAATTTCCTGAAAATAAGCCTGATTTACTTAACTAAGTGTGGTGATCTAGCAGTATGAAACACCCCACAGGGCTTCACTCAGATCAGAAGTTTACATTGTAAAAAAGCTGCTGAAATTACTTAAATGTCACACATATATTTGCTATTCTTAATAGATATTAAGAATACAACTGAAAGTGTCCTCTACCCTTAAGAAGCACAGACATTTGCTGTATTATGAAGTGCTGTGCAGAATCTGTAACCTTCTGTATTGGCAATTAGGACTGATAGGAGTTTGTGTAATGAGGCTGGTTTAAGACTTAAACCCTCTGATGATGCTGGCAGCTTAAATCTATAGCTGACACATAATTAGGCTGGTGTATATGAACAGATAAATATTTCCCTCTCTGTCAGAGAACAAGCACCAGCAAACAAGTTAATGTGTGGGAGGGTTTGGAGGTGGGAGGCTTGGCTGACCAGCTGACCATTCCTATATAATGTCGACTGGGCACAGCATTATAATTGGCCAGCTAATGAAGTGGTGAGGAGATGCAGTATATCTGATATGAAAACAGCATAATGGTATCTATAATATTAAGAGATTAATGTACGTTGCAGATAAAAATAAAAAAACAAGGCTTGAAACTATCACAAACATGAAGTAGTTCTGTGTGCTGCTGCAGAAGCATGTGTCTGCTCTACTGGATCTCAAAGCGATGATAAATTCCTGTGGTAACGACATGTCAGAGGGAATAAGTGTGAATAAGTCCAAGATGTAAATATATTCTACATGTTTGTTGCACAGTTGATCCTTTCAAACCCAATATAAAGTGCTACAGCAACATTTTTAATTACAAATTTTTATCTCACGTTTCAGTTATTCCAAAAGTGACAGAACAGAGCTGCATTCTACAACTCTTAAAGTAGACGGGTTCAGAATCCAACTCATGCGGCTGAAAACAGAAAAAAAAAATATGAAGAATCAACCTTATTGTAAAATAGTTAAAAAGCACACTGCAAATGACTCATAATTATCTGAATATAAAAAATAAATCCCTCACAAGGATGTAATTAACAATATCCAGTAAGGTCTAAAATGATTGGTGTAAATCAAATGTATGAATCTCAGTTTATATCAGTTGTTTTTTTCTACACATTGTGGGCTGCATATCAGCGCACAATTACTGTCATCACATGCCTGAAATCTCAAAGTTTAAACGGGTTTATGTTAAAAAAAAAATGTTTTAACTAATCCAACCAGTCATATTTACATAAAGAGATCTTTTATAGTGAATGGAAGATTTTACAGAGCTACAGAGGCCCATGATAGTGATCCTAGCGTGTGTTTTTAACTTTAATCAGAGGTAAAACAAGGAGGTTTGCAATACTGTTTGCAATTTACATAATCAAATGGAAGGAGAAAAGAGAATTTGTGCCATTCTCAATGATATACAAAATGAGTTCCATGTTGTTTTCTACTGTCCTTTCCCCCCACGGAAACACGTAAAAAATCAAGTAAACAATACATTAGGATATTGCTTATTGTGCTTTCCATAATGCGATAGTATAACAAGAAAAGGGTCATGTAAACATCTGTATTGTAACCCTACTTAAAATCATTTCGATTAAGATAAATGGTCTTTTTGAAAAACGTAGTTGGAAATACATTTATTCGGCCCTGAGTAATGTCTGAAAAGGAAGGGGGCATGTTCTCCCATCCCCAGTGGACCATATGTCCATACAATATATTATTTTGTCAAATAAAAACAGAAATGGATTTTTAAAGATGGAGAACATGAAACATTTGAATTAGCCGGTCACTTAGAGAAAGCCCTCAATCTGAATAAAAATATGTATCTCAAATAAGAAGTCTATTTTTTTTTTACCTTCTTTTGCTATTCGTGCGCAATTTATTTGAAATCTTGAACATTCACTTATGTTAGATTAAATTTTGTAGATGTACACGTAATACTAGTGTATGATATGGCTTTATATATGTATATGTCTGTATGTATATACAGAAGATGTGTTTCTGTATTTACCAGTTTTTTATTTCTGTGTCATACCAAACATTTCACACCGAACTAAAAAAGCTGTTTACAGTTACTGCTTATTTTATGATCAGCTGATTGACTTTTAGGAATTTGTTTAATTTACCCGCATATTACACACATGACAATTATATGGTTACAGGTAGAATCACTTTGTCCCCTTTTCCTGTGGTTATCTGATAAACCAGTTCACTGTATTATCCTCCTTAAGCTCTACCTTTTTCTATTTGCTGTCATCTTGAATTATGCCCTCCAGGCTGAGCGAGTACTATAGACTCGAGCGCCTAATACATCTTTATTCCACAGGCTTAAGGCTTCTCTACTGCCAGATCTCTGTATTTGCCCAGCCAAGGCCGGCGCCGCATAGGCTGGCAGAGGCTGGAAAGCGTGCAAAGCAGGAAGGTGAAGGTGAGTCAAACTGGCAACGCAGTCTGTAAAGTTGATAATTTTTTTAGCATGGACGACTATAGGCAACAATGCAGCGCTGAACTGTTCAGCATGCACCCGGCTTTCAGAGCAATCTCCTGAGACACAGACAGAGAGTGGGAAAGAGAGGGGGAGAGATAAAGAGAGGGAGCGAGGGAATGGAAACATGAGGGAGACAGAATAGAATAAAGAGAGAAAGAGATAAAAGGCCTTTCTGTATTCATTCGGCTTCCATCCTCTTTCCCTCAGCGGGCCAGGATTGCCTCCACTCATTGAAGAATAAGAGCCATTGGCGGATTGGCTGATAGCTAAGACAATATATGGGAGGGCAAAGGGAAGGAGGACAAAAGAGAGGGGAGAGAACGAGGGAGGATGACAGAGATGCATAGAGGTGAATGGGGAGAAAGTGAGGAAGACCATTCACACCAGCTTCCCTCCGTTTATAAAGCCCTGCATATTTTACACACAAACACACAGAGGGCTGCACACTCCACACGATAGTCAAACTAGAGTATTAGGCCACTGCAGTGCTGTGACCTTGCATCACACACCAAGGTCAAACAGCACGGCCAGACAGTGGATGGAAACAGGCGAGAAGAGACTAAATCTGACACGCCACATCCCCCCGTCCTTACCAACATGATGTACAGTAGAAAACGATCAGGAAGGACACCTGTGATGCAGCTTCTAGTTGTTAAAGTCGAGCTTTTCTGCTGCCAAATGTAGTTTAATTGCTTTACTAATTTTAATATAATGTAAGCTTACTGTAGTATGCACTGTGAAGTGTTAGTATGTAGCAAAATAATAAAAAGGAGTATTTGATCAGACTCAGTTTCAACAGAAACTCAATATTAAAAAGATCATGATCAGTATGATGTGATCCAGACATCACTAGTAGTAATAAAAAAACAAAAACTCTCTTGCTCTAGCTGTTTTTTTTGCCTCTGTTTACACATTGACAGATTTTTTTGTCTGTGACATCACGTTCTTGACACATTGCTGCAGGATGTCTGACTATTTTTAGTCAACATGCAGCAATGAAAGATTTGAGTGAGCATTTCTACGAGCTACAAAATATGAATTTGAAATCATTTCTTTTCTGTGACTTCAAATATGTCAAATACTAATTGGTTTGTATACATGTCCAGATGTCTAGGAAAAGAGTTTGCCACAAAAATATGGGCCTTGGTTGCTCTCAGTTCAGTACATTGCATTGATGGTCCTAGAGGCAAGTTAGGATAGCATTAATTTTTATTCCATTAAGAATGTAAGAGTTGAATTTGTCTTCTTTCGCCCAGGGATCACAAACATTATCTTTTCCTTGTTTTGTTTTGCTTTATTTTATTATTGCTGATAAAGACTTGATTTCTGTAGGTGGGACTTTCCTCTCTCATAGCCAGACATTGTTTTGTCTCCAGCCAGAAAAAAACAGAGAAAGATTATGATTACAGATTACCGATATGAAAGGGTTCCTGTTTGACTTGATATCATAGTTTAGTTCAATCTCTAATGGTGATCATGCCACCATTACTCAACCAAATACCAATTTATGTGCACTCAGGTCCCTGACTGTGTGACAGGCTGGCCCAGATGGTTTGATGGTTTGGGCCCCACAGTGAGATAAGAGACACCAAATACCAGGGAGGATTTTCACTTGCTTTGATCCCACATCTTTCATGTCTTTTGATGAGGGTTACATATGCAAACAGTAACGCAGTTACATAAACAACAGAGGGAGGGAAAACCAAAGCTGTCTGTGTTTTTCACCCTGTGCTGCATGTAATCTTAGAAAGTCTGATGTAATAGGGGAGGGTGGTTTGTGGTTTTTAGGTTAGGTTAGATTGGGAGAGAAAAAAAAAAAACTACTCCACAGACAGAGAGGAATAAAGAAAGAAGAGCTGTTTTGTGAATGAGAAGCTTGACATTATCAGCCTCCCCGGAGAAGCGCAGCCATTTGCAGATAAATTAAGGCCTTTAGTTTAAAGTTAATTGGACCAAGCGGCAGTGCACCTCTGCAGTCACCGAGGCCACTTTGGATTATTCATATTCAGGTAATTATGTATTGTGTGGATGTGTTTTTGTCAGCCTGCCATCAATGGCGTGAACTCAGCACATGTGAGAAGGTTAAACTGGCCTCTGGCAATGGAGCTCAGAGAGCAAATAAGGTGAAATATTATCACAATGCTCCTGATACTGTGCTGTAATTGGAGGAGAAAACACAGGATCAGGTAAATGACTTAATCTGTGTGTTTGTCCCTGATGAACCATTGAAAAAAATGTGAATATCAGTTTTATACCAAAATACACAAGTATTTATTGGTAGAATAAAACCTTTTCCCCACAAAATTACAGTCATTTTATTTTGTCTTTCTTTCTCTTTGACAGTTACATAATCTGCTCACCCACACACTCTTTTCTGTCTCTGCTTCACTCTGTCTGTCTGGCTCTCTCTCTCTCACACACACACACACCTTGTCGCAGCTCACCTACACACACACACACACACATAAACACCTTCTTGCCGTGGGAGACTCTGGATTCTGTGTCGGTGAATAAAAACCCCATTATTCAGCTAATTAATAACTTAATTAAAGCTCACTGGCACGTCAGCCGTGCTTGATTACATCATTATTAGAAGTAATTGGGGATTTCTTTAATGGCACCTTGAGAGAAGGAGAGAGAGAGGGTGAGAGAGATAGAGAGTGACATAGAGAAAGAGATTCTTGCAGCTACAAAGTGCATGCTTTTCCTCAAATGCTCAAATTAACATTTTGACAAATATCTATGGAATAAAACAGCGAGGAAATTCAATTTAACTCAGTTTAATCCTCAACTATCAGCTAAGTGTTCTGTGCATACTTTTGGCATCAATGAGTCCTCAATAAATCAGCTGGCAGCTGCTGCTGGGCCCTACAATGCATTTTACATTTTGTGCCTCCACTTAGAAAATATAAAGCCGCATTCATGTCATGTCAACAAAATGAAAAAATAAATAATAAATGAAATAAAATGAAATAAAAACAAAAAGGAAACCTCCCGTTACTCAAAGTTGGGAGTGATCATGCATCATTCCATGGTGGCACCACCATTGCTAGCCCCGTATTCACACCGGATGAATGGACTTTAAGCGTAAGAGATTTAATTTTTAGTGGTTCATTAACTAGTGAACACAGATACAAAAACAAGTGTAAAGCTTTTTTTGTTTACTGTTTTTCTCAATTGCATAAGCCCATTGTCTGAAGCATTGTTACAACACTGTCCTTACTTTTTTTACAATATCTGTGCATGGAAACTACGACATGGTTGAGGTTAGAGAAAGACTGTGGTTGCGATTAATTAATGGGACAACATAAACGCATAAGTCATGCTGCACGCCCATTCACCACCCCAACCTCCACACCCTCACTTTCCAGGTTGTTACATAAAGGGAAACACCACTGGTATTTGCCCTTAAAATGACACAAAATGGATGTGAGAAATACTAGATGATGGCTTTGCACCTGTCAGCTAAATTTGGCAGCATGCGATAAGTTAGTGAGACTGAACATAATACTAATTGAATTTCAAAATTTGCAAGTTACTAATTCTTTTGGCACTGTCATAAAACCAGATCACTGAAAATATGAAACATCAGTCATGACAGCTCGCTGGAATATTTTGCACGTTAGGAAAAGAGTTTTTTCCCCCTCAGCTATTTGTGATTATGGTATGGCATGATGTCAGTGAGACCGAAGTATCACCAGACAGGAAGAGGGTACTACTGCTTTCAGTGTAAATGCTTTCTTTCAGAGATGCATATTTTTTCTAGAAATGGTAACTTGTAGAAGAAAGGAGTCAGATCATTTTCAGTAAACCAAAGGGCACCAAAGAGGGGGATGCGGAACCAGCAAGTTTCCAAGTTTATGGGAAATGTAGTCTTAGCTTACAGTAACACTTACACACGACTACAGCTGTGTGATTTAGCCGAACATCATTTCAGACACAGTCTGATTACTGAACTGAAGTATGACAGCTAATTTGACGAAGACATATCAGTGTAAAAATAGCACCAATTCCACCTTTAATTCTGATTTCCTTTTTAACACACACACATGCACCGGACACACCCCCTTCTACCCACCATTCTATAAACAATATATCAGCATTTATCTGAGCGTTATGCTATCCACTGGGCTATTATGCCCCATCGGAGATTGTCCTTTTTATCTCTAACTACAATGACTGGGGACAGGAGGACGCTAATGAAATTAGTCCAGACAAACCCCTTCCATTCTCTTTGTGCCTCATTAGAGCCTGATTTCCATTCACTGTGAACCATCTAGCAGCACATTGCCCAGCCCCTCAATGGGAACCATTAAAAGCTTGGAAAATCCACCTCTGTTAGTCTAATCAACTGCTGGATGAACAGTGAGGAAAAGGGAAAATGAACAGGTGGAAACAGAGGGCTGCAGTCTTGTTTTCTTTAGTAGGGATCTATGGCCAATATAAATTAGACTAACTACGTAATCATTCAATAATCCAGGGAAAGTGTTTTGCTGCCTACAAATTGAACTTGTGTGATAACATTTTTGTCATGGGAAAGCTGGTATAAAATTTGTTCTGCTTTATGGTAAGAACACTGTTGCTAGGCGACTGATAATATGAACAAATGTTGTCATTGTTTTTCAATACTAAATTAGTTTGTGTTTTTTTCTTTACATTTCAACATTATGTACCTCAACTACTGTTACCATCGCTACTGCTCACGCACTGCGACTATTAGTCCCTATTCTTGGGTTCTTGGTTTGTTTCAACCTGATTCTATGCCAGATGACAGAGCTGGTTTCAAGTTTTCAGGGACAAGTCAAGTCTTTTCAAATCTAGTCTCAAGTCAAGTCTCAAGTCCATGTCAAGTCTTGATTTCACCAAGACAATTTCAAGTCTCAAGTCTTGTCAAATCCACTCTAAAACTGAATTACAAGCCATTGATGACAAGTCCAAGTCAAGTCTCAAGTCCTGTCAAAGCCAGTCTCAAGACATGTATCCAGTCCTTAAAGACAAGTAAGACACAAGTCTTCATAAGCAAATTACAAGTTAATTGCATGTCTGTCCGGTCTGTGAATGCTGATCATTAAAATGTGTCCATTTAATACATAGGCATAATAATTGAATGTTCAAGCTGTGGGGTCATGCATAGCAGGCCTGTTGTATTTTATAGTGTTCCAGGATTTTTCCATGTCAAAACCTGCAGTTTGTGTGTTTTTGCCTTTCAGTCTCAAAGGAGTCAAGTCAAGTCCAAGTTAACTCTCAACTACTCATGTTGGAGTGGCAGTAGCTCAGTCCCTCCAGTCCAGGAACTGGAGGGTGGCCAGTTCAAGTCGAGTTGGTATGGAGTGCGGACTGGTAGCTGGAGAGGGGCCAGGTCACCTACTGGGCACAGCCAAGGTGCCCTTGTGCAAGGCACTGAATGTCTAACTGCTCAGGGCGCTGTGCTATGCAACAGCCCCCTCACATCTCTCCATTAATACATGTCTACAGTTCCTGTGTGAGCATGTGTGTGTATTTCAGGCCTGTGTTTCTGTGTAAATGAAAAAAAACAACTGAGTGAAAAACAATTGAATGGGATAAATGAAGTTTGTGTTCTTCTTCTTCTTCTTCTAAAGTCTGACTCAAGTTCAAGTCTCAGGTTTAAAGCTCTGACAGATGAATACGGTGTGCCAGACAGACACTCAATCACAGCCAAGACAATTCAGTAAACAAACATCCCGTGCATCAAAAGGGCATCAATACACGTGAAAATGGCACAAAGCTCCTGCCGTACTATTACTTGTTAGCCTCCCTGCTCTTAACCGTCTCTTACCCTCTGTTATGTCAGGCCAGCTCTCAAACTTCTCTATGTGAGAAATAAGACAAATTGGTTCTTGTGTTTTTTGTATTAGAATAAGGAGGCAGACTGAGGGGAGGGCTCGGGGAGCCAGTATGGAGAGAATAGATGGAAAATGAGAAAGAGAGCATGTGGTATAGTAGATACTAAACTTGTCTGGGCTTTTGTAAATGACTAGCTGCGCAATAATAAATGTGTTTAGACTGTCTGAGGGGACTATAGTGTTTGTGCAAAAGAGCTATTCTTAAGTGGATTTTATTGTTTCCCTTCTTCCTCTAAATCCCATTTGTTGTTGTTGTTGTTGTTTTTTTGCTTTAGTAGATGAAGAATAATGACCAAGGAATAAGGCTAGGCATTTCATTTATAAAGCACATTTAAACAGATGTTCACTCTAACCTGTGAGAATTAAGGAGCCGACTGCATCTTTGTTCAAAATTTGCTGATCCACTTTTAAATCCGTCTTTATTTAATTTTATAAACTCCAGTGCAGTGGGAGTAGATTGACTATAAGCTTGTTTAAAAGGCACAATTTTCAACTTTATCTGCACACAGAGACAAAATGATCAAATGAAAACAACTGTGTTACCCACATTATCTCATTACTATCTGAATCACCTGTAGTATTTCATTTCAAAGGAAAGTAAATAGATGGTAAGGATGTTAAATCCATTTCCATTCCCATGTGGAATAAATATTTGAAACAATTTTAACAATTCTAATTTTTAATGTCCATGTATTTTTGGATGCAACTCTGAGAGAACAGAATTGGAGTGAAATTATTGACTGTTAGCATGTATCTTTTTTTTTCTCTTGGGAAAATGTAGCAATTGCTCTCTTGGTGCGAGCACAGTGAATGAAACAGTATGAGTCCAACTCCGCAGGGAGAGGGAGTTTGGATCACCACACTGAGAGGCAGATTATTCTCTACTCAAGAGATGAAAGAGAGACAGAACTGAAGTTGTCTGTCAACTCAACCGAGATCAAAACAGGGACTGAAACTGTCACCTCACTGGATTGAAGAGGAATTTGCATAAATTCAGGTGTCCACTAGTTGAAAGATAAATCAAACTGAATATAAAAGTAAAAGAAGGAGAAATCATTCAGTTAGACATATTGTTGCAGGCTTGGGACTGTACTTTTCTTTTTAAAATTCTCTGTCAGCTGTTGAACAGCCTCTACCCGAACAGTCAGTCAGCGTTTTCAACACTTATTTTGTTGAGTTATTTTTATGATTTTTTAGACATGAAGCACCTTACAGAACAAGTAACTAATGCATTCATTCATTTAGTTGTTCATTTAAGATAAGCAGATGAATTGATGAGCTTTCTGTAGTGCTGTTTTTGCACTTCACCTCCAAGGATTCACTTTTAAATCAGATAATGCGGCCACAAGTACTGGTACAGTTTTGTTCAATGAGGTTTAGGAGGGACCCTTATTCTTGTTATGTACTCAGTCATTGTGGTTATCAGTGCTCATGGTAACTACCCAGTTCTTTCTCTTTTTAGAAAAAAATCTAAAATGTTTCCTGCGAAAAGTGTCATGACCTGGCTTTAAGGTGAATGGCAACTATGTTATAGAACATGACTATAAAATGGATATTGAATCATTCAAATATGTCACAGATAAGAACTTAAACATGCCCACTGTCAAAGAGCTTCCAATTACACTGACAACTGTTTTACAGCCTACTGAGTCAGTCATTAGTTACCAGTGTTTTAATCACCCAATCAGCTGCTGATCCAATCTGCTATTCATATTGTCAAGTGGTCAGCTTGGCACATACAGCTGGCCAGGCTGCCAGCATTAAACTTAAAGCCTAACCAAAACAATACATAATCCATTACAGGACATACAGAGGGCATACAGCTTTATGTGGTGCAGTCACATGAGGGTAAAAGAAAAAGAAAGAAAGAAATAAACTCACACATGAAGTCATGAATGATAACAAACATACTGAGTGAGTCACAATTAGGAGACACTACATCAATAATGAAGTCAGAATTAAACAACAGGACAAAAAATGAATTATGAAATTCATAGTTTTTACAAATATGTAAAATTTTGACTTAGTTACAGTAATGACTAACATCTCGTACTTTCAGTTAGTGTCTGATGGCTTATCATCACACATGTTAGATACATTAAAATTCCATGTTTTGACTTTTTATGTAACTTGACTTAGTAAATCACCATTCCATAATATTGTGAATATTTATTACAGTTATTTATTTATTTATTTCTGTTTAACTTCAGAAGTCCAGTTATTATCACATAATTTGACTTTTTATAAAACAGTGAGCATTTTAATTGTTATATTGTTTTATTTATTTTTCCTTCCTTGAAGGGGCTTCTCTAGTATCAGGTAGTGCATGAAAAAAAAGCATCTAAACCATCTAAACATATCATTCAGTCAGCTGCGCAGTTTGAATGTGTTGTGCTGTTTTTTTTTTTTGGAGCGGAGCGTCAAAGAGTTTAGATAACAGCTTTACATTTTGGACACATGTTAAAATCAGTGGTGTTTGCTTTCGATTAAGCAAGTGTGTCCACTAGCACTGAAATGCTTTACCTCCTCCTCTCCATGCCTTCTCGTTTCCGCTGCAGTGTTCACTTGCCTATGACTTAACGCTTCTCTCTTTTTCTTTACCTCTTTCCTTTATAACCTCTTGCCTCCCTCCAGATCTCCTCTCTCCAGCCTCTACACGCAGGGTTGATGGTGGTAATGTTTTTCCACCAGAAACCCATATCCCATATGTATTATTTATTTTTAATTTCCTTCCTGCTCAGCGGTGGGGTGAGGTCAGCCGTCTATTTTTAGCATGGAGCTGAAAACTTCTCAGCCAGTCGATAGCAAGGATCAGGCGAAGTTGGACACTGACCAACCAGCAACCTGCAACAACAGCTGACCAAAATGACCTATTCTGTCTTTTCCGTGTCTCCCCTTCAACTGCAACTCTCCTCTTACTCAATATACTGCACTGAGTAATTATATCCCTATTTCCACCATCTACTATTATGAATTTGGTTTTCCTATTTCCTTACATCACTAATCTTTCTCTCTTTATGTTTCTTTCTCTTTCTCCCATTTCTCTCTCTGTGTCTATAGGGTTACTAATGTGTGAGGCAAAAACCTAAAAGTGGTTGTGTATCCTTAGTCTCTGTAATGCCCAGCCTTAAGTGTACATACACCAAATAATTACCAAATGATGATAACAATGCTTCCAAACAATGAACTAGTTTGAAAGAATACAAAGTGTAAACACACACATAGATACAGGCACAAATAAAACGATGTTATCCTGCAGGTCTATTCTAATTCATGGATCACTTAACCAGATTTCCTGATCAATATGTTACAAAACTACAAAATGACTGATTTTAATGAAAAATGAGGGCTTGGATGTAAAAAACTTCCACACTGATACTTTCTGTTTGAGAATTTATTTTTTTTATAAATATGCAATATTTTTTTGGGATGAACATCAAGAGCAGAACTTGCATTAGTCACGATGAGAGGAGCGAGTGTGAAATCAATTTTATGATCATAAATATGCTGGTCAATAAACAGAAAATCTCAGTGTTGGCATGAATATCAGCAGTCACAAACACCACTTTTAACAGAATAAGGTGGATTTATGCATCACATTCTCAGTTAATGTAAATTCCATCTGATTATATTTATGTCTTAGCTAGTTCTGCTTATTATCTGTGCCATCAGTGTAACAGTCACCAAGTGTTTATTCAGGTTTATTCAGCCCTGTTGCCTCTTTTGGAGATCATCTTCAGTGATTTGCCTTTCACATGCACTGTGGTCCTCACCCTGTCTCTGCTTGCAAAACACTTCTGGGAACTGCAGCACCAGTATCTGTATAAGATATCCACTGCATCGTTGCCTTCTTGCATGCAACGTAAAGCTGCTATACAAAATGTATATAATCTATAATATATGTAGGCTATAACTGATCAAATATAGAATTGGGAATCAAAAAAGATAAGAAGGCATTTTATCCTCAGTAATAGACATCCTGTAGACTAATTTAGATTGTGGTGTCAGTATAATCACTGGTACAACACAGTGGGTGACAAATACAAAACTTTAGTGTACAACATTGTAATACAAAGCCTAAAGAGCACATAGCAGGTATTCCATGAGCACTGCCGCTGCACTAGAAATGTCTCCTTACTGCCGCCAGAAGAAGATGTTTATGTTAGTGAGCTCGCCTTTCAGGCTTTCTGGCTGATGAAATATTCACAGATACCTCATGCTGCCATTTGGGGCTGCCACTGTGGGAAGTTGCCAAGTGTAGCTTTAATCAGAGCTGAACTGGTGATACTGATGCTGGTTAAGGTTGTAGCATTCATGTCTGCTGTTGTATCTGTACGATAATATGACTAACATAGCCTTCATAGTCCTTTAACTCCCAGACCCAGCTGTCTCTGTGATCGCTCTCTCTTTTAAGAACATCGGGTTAGATGCTAACGCCTGTTTAGTACATATGTCCATCCAACAGCCTGTCTGTCTAAATGCCTCTCTTAACTTTTTTTGCCACGTTAACACGTTCTGTCACGTCAGTGCTGGCTGCCGGCCAGACACTAGCTAATCACACACTGTCTGTGAGAGCATTTATATGCGCGTGTGCAAGCGTGTGAGTTGAGTAATGCTCTCAGCACAAAAAGCAATCCAGACCGCCTGCTCGAACAAAGAATAGAAAAGGCATCTCTGACCGTTTCTGTAGGAAAATGAACATTTTGGCAGTCCCGTTAATTGGCTTTATTGCAGTCATAAATCAATGTGAGATGCAAATGAGATGCCGAATATGTCAGCAGATAAAGTCGTCACGCGTGGAAACAGATGGGAGCTGTTGCTGTAATTTCCGTTTTAGATCAAAACGACATGAATGCACATATTTGTGCTCTGATGCCGTCCGGCAGAAGGCTCAGGCAAATAACCATTTCTCTGATGACTGCATGCCTCTTCACATACAGACCACGGTCATCTCTCAACCAGCGCACAGCTGCCTGCTGGTGCAAATCAAGCGCACCGAAATTTAATCAGCTGCACATGGAGGCAAACCAATCCTCAGGAAACAGGGGCGAATTTCTTTTTCTGTTTACTGTAAAGCTGGCATTTTTCTTTCAATTATTTCTTTTTTCTTTGTTTCTTTCCCAATTTTGTAAATGTCAATGCAGGTTGTTCATTTCATACTGAATTGCAGGGGTGACCATACCATATTCAAATATTATTATTATTCTTAAATATACTTTCATTTTAAATGCATTATATTATGAAGAAATTACCCTCTGCCTCTTCTTCCCATGGACTGCCTGGACCCAACGATCCCTGAGGATCCCCAAACCCCACTGTGTGTAGCAGGGGTCCATATATCCTTATCCTCTACAGAGTACAGAGAAATAGCTCTGGCCTACATTTTACAGCTCATTAACTATACAAAGACTAGCTGCACAAAATATACAGACAGACAGCATGACTGTGTTGTCTCCAGGCCCATCCCTGAGCGCAAACACGTGTGTGAAAGTTACAGTGTGCAAGCATATACATAGAAGAGATGTGAGGAGCAACCGAGACACGGTTAAAGAGGTTAAACTAGTGGACTTGTGACTAGGAAGTTATAGAGAGAATATACTGAAAAACATATACTACAGTGTGAAACATATAAAATATATAACTTACGTCACTTACGTAACATAATTTAATTTACATACATAACTTAGCTGACATAACTAATGTACTTATTTTAACCCAAACCCTGATCTTTTCCTAAACCTAACTAAGTAGTTTTGGTGCCTAAACCTAACCAAACTGACGAAGGTCACCTGACTATTGTTACCATGACGGTCACCTGACGAAGGTCACCTGACTTCATCATTTCCTGCACGTCCAAAACTCATAAAACAACGGCGTTAAATGATGCGCGAAAAGCTTAAAATGCGTAGACATGACACGCGACCTGTCCTTAAAAGTGACGTGCTATTTATATGCTATCCCATGAGATCACGTTGGATCACATTTATGTTTTTTAGGTGTAAAGCCTCCTAAAATAATAATGGATACAACTGATGAATACTTACTTAGGAGTTATTTTCAGTTATTTTATCATTAAGATCACAGTTTGCACTAACATACCTACAACCCACAACACAATGAATTGGGGGTTATGAACCCAGTAATGACATAATTAATGTAAAAGTAAAAGTATAACAATAACAATAATGGGATAAGAAACATATGGACATTGTACATACAGTATAATATACTACAAGACACATATCCTCAACATGAACCATGTCCAGGTGGCTGCACATACTGTAAAGCATCAGCATCATTTGTTCAACACATCTTTTCTCTCAGTCAATGACTTGAAGCACAGTTTTTTTTTTCCTCTTCCGAACAACCACCTCTTTTCGGGGTATCACTGAACCATCATTAGCTGATTAATGTCTCCCTGCTGTGAGTGTTAATTGACATAATCTATTCTTCATTAGCACTGGCCCTCTGCAGACAGAGTCAATGTGTTCCTTCACCCCTCATTTCACCCAAGGTGGTCTTGCCCTTCACCTTGGGCTAATGGTGGGCTGAACCAAGCCAAGGTCCTCACAGGGGTGTTGCCATTGTCGGCAGTGTCAGCGTGGTCAGATCCACGTCACACGTGCAAGTGCATTACTTGTACAGATTAAGTAACTTCACAAACTATATTTGGACAATGTCAGCTGGATGATACACTTCATGGGAGCTGTCTTAAATTTAAAATCAGACTGAATTGCCATTTAATTTTCATTTCATGACATTATGTTCACGTTAGTCTTTTGTCTTTTGGGGTGTGGAATTCCCTGGGGGGTATTACCATCATGGCCATGTCATTTTCAGCTGACACTGAAGCTCCATCGACAAAAGTCAATTTAAGATTTCTTTGACTTACAGCAACAGCATTGATCTTATCCATGCTTTATGCTATTTCTGTGGAAAAAAATAAAGCATTTTTTCTTTTCTTCTTCTTTAAAGAAGTCGAGAAAATCAACTGAAGGAAGCCAACTGAGTTAAGCAATGTTCTCAATATGTAGAAAAGTTAAGAAAATCAACATGTTGTTGTCGTAAAAGTCAAGAAAACCAAGCAGAGACAGGCTGATTTCTTGATGTATATTTAGACTGAAGCCAGCACAGAGCGAGAAAGAAAAAGAGAGAGGGAACAGATCTGGAGAGAGAGTAAAATAAAGTTGAGGAGGGTGGAAGGGATTGATTTTCTCTGACATTTCCCACTGAAAAAATTCTGAACTCGTCACAGAGAGTTGAAAAAAAAAAGAAAAAGAAAGAAAGCATATCTAAAACATACACTGGCTCCCCTATCCGTTTCTTAGCAACAGCCTGCACCCGAGGCGAGAGGCGATGAGATGGAGTGATAGAGAGAGATAGCTGCAGAACAGAAGAGAGACGGAGAGAGATATTGGAGTGTGCGCCCTACAAAGTGTTTGGTTGAGGCTTTGGTACATATTGATTTTAGCTGATATCCTTGCTTAATCCTTTCATTTTTTAAGAACCCACCCACTTCCACTGTTACATGGAGACAGATTTGAAAACTCTCCAGTGTCAACATGTTCAAAACCATTGCAGGTCTTAAACTATGTTTGTCTTTGTCTCTCTGTTAAAATCAAAATCCTCAAAGTTGCACTAATCGATACTTTAATCAATATTTCATCATGTGTAATGTGAAAGGGTTTGCTTGCAGTGATGAACCTGCAGAGAAAATATTACCCGATTAAAAAAATGTACTGTTTTGGTTCAGTTGCACTGCTGTCATCAACTTTGCTTCCAGACACAGCAGGCATCTGTTTTCAGTGGGAAATTCTCTAACAACCCTGCACACTACCTGCCCAGCAGCAAACAACAGACAGACACAGTTAGAGACTAGCTGCTGAACATAGTGGAGCGTTTAGCAGCTAAAGAGTCGGATACTTTCTCAGGAGTTAGTGGAGACCAAAACAGAACTAAAAGGAAAGTGAATACTGAACTTGCAGGTGGCCAGGTGGCCAGTAACACAACTTCAAATGTTTTGTCACATCTAATTTTTGATACTATTTATGGTCAGAATTATTTTCAGTGACACCAATATCATGTATTTGCATTTTGTAATTACCTACATATAGTATTTTTCACTGTTGGAGTCCGACACAGGAAATGACGCATGTATGTACAGAATGTGATGTGAAAGACAAATGCTGCTCCTTGTGCACATTTTATGTAAAGTTGAAGTTTTTTTCTGTTCTACATCATGACATCATGAATCCTCTCATCACAGTTTGTCTCGCTGTAGTGTAAACAGATACACGAGTTACTCTTCTTCTGTTGCATTTGTGACAGAGTAGCTGCTAGAGGTGTGTTTGCTGCTCCCAGAGTTGATACACGTCATTTAGAATGGAACTCCAGGGCTTGTATTATTAAAAGACACTTGCCATTACCACCAGTGACCACAGTTGTCTCCAGATCAACTACAACTGAAATCTTAAGATTATAACTTTAATAGATATATAGATAAAAGATGCACAACATACAATTACATATAAAGGAAATTATATCAAATAAATGGTTTGGTTAGGAAAACACATTTACAGTGCTCTGAAATAGCATTAATTATAAGCAATTCAAGTGATTTTACCTTGGATGTCTAACTACAACACTAACAACAATGTAAATGCCAAACAAAGCTACGTGAATTAATTTTCTGTCTGTCTCTTCAAGAAATAACTTTTAATCACAAAAGCAAAATTATGTGCCAACACAGTAAAATTATTTGACATATAAAACCTGAAAAAAAAACTGCCTAATAGGTCTGATGGAAGAGAGCAAATATAAAAACGTCATTATTTGCAGTGTACACAGTGAACACTTGATAGAGCTATGAAATGAGATTTGCTACAACCCTGTTAGTATTGTGTCACTGCTCTAACAGAGTGTGTGTGCGCCTGCTTGTGTGTGGTCCTCAGCAGAAAGTGAGCATTTGACCTTGATGCCAGCATGGCAGACAGACAACTGTAGTTACCAGATGACCGGTAACCCATCGACTACAGCTGCTACTGTATATACAGAGAGCAAAGAAACCACACACACACACACACACACACACACACGTGGTCCATGTGCACAGAATACAACCAGGGATGGATTTGGGAGATTACATGCCAAGAAGCTGGGCGCAGATAGTCTCTAGAAAACACTTTATTGCACTAAAGAAAGAGAGAGATATAAAGACAACGCATGATAGACCTGTAAAAAATATAGTGAGTACAGATACTATGAAACATTGGGTAGATCTGATAATTATCTCTTTGGGGTTGAAGTACTATTTGAATGGTAAGATTTAAATGTACTGGATAGTAGCACAAAATAGCAGTGGCATCAGTCTATGCTGCTTCATCTGCCTGGAACCTTCAGCAATTTGATTTAAAATTGCAAAAACCGGGTTTGTCTGTGAATTCAAATCATTGCTGCAGAAGTAATAGGCTCTGTTTTGGCTGCTGATGCTTTGGGCTGTATCACAGTCTGGATGTGTGCACATTCACTTACTGTTTGATTGTATTAGATTGGTCTTAAGAAGCCACTTTAGGTTGTTTCCAGGATGTGATTACTTCCATGATTCTAACTGGAATTTCACATTTTTGTTTAATTACTGTGACATTAAACATGTAAATGTTTATACGTGTAAACAGCTGAACCAACTCAGTGGTGTATTCTGTATAGGCCTTAGTCGTATTAGCCAAAAAGTGACATGTAACAGTGACAGTATTGTGTTATAGAATAAATGGGTTCGGATGCTTCATTTGTCTGTAACTTCTCTGTCAGGTTGGTCATACTTTAACACACATCAAAGGATGCCTGGTTTGGACTTGTTATGGCTGGGAGAATGCAGTTTTGAGATAGATCACTGAGCTGGTGTCATTGTAAACCAATCATAAGGTGGGAGAAGAACCAGCAGAGGCCAGTCGGATTTTATCCTCAAGGCCGACCCTTGACAGTTCGCTTGACCCTGACTACAAAAAGTGAGCAAACTGGATTTATTTGTGGCCAGCTGATGCTTTTTAGATAAAAGCCGTACCAGGGATGTACAATATATCTCTATCTTTGCTTTTTCTCTGTTTTTTTCCTTCTTCAGCGGTGAGGTTTGTGTGAGAGAGAGTGAAATAGAGAGACAGTCTATTTGGGTGACAGCGATGGCAGCTAAAGATAGAAGCTGAGTTTGAGAGGCGAGGAGAGGAAACATGGCTTGTTTCAGAGAGATCTAATGTATGATCTGAGCCCGAATCAAGGCACAGAATAACAGAGATTATAAATAAGTGATGATTCTCTCTCTCTCTATCATTTCTGCCTTGTTTAGATCTCCCTCACGCCTCGCTCTACCTCTCTATCTACTTTTAGATGTCCTCATGTGTTCTCACTTCCTCAGTCTCCTCCCTCACACTGATATATTCTTTCCCTCTCTCAGCATTGCTTGTTTTCTCCCTTATGTCTGTGCGCTGGTTGTCTTCTCATTCTCTGTATTAGCCGGCGCTTCCACAACACCCACCATATGTTTCATGTAACAAGGTCGTTTTCAAGAGGACATGTGGCATCGCATTCGCTGCCTTTCACATCCGCATGCCCTTCATCCCTCTTTTATCCCTGCCCTCCTTCCTACGTGACTTCTGTTGAATACACACTGCCTTGCCAACAAGTAAAGCTCCCCTCCACAATTGATAGTCTTTTATTTTTCAAGTTGTCATGAATGCCACATGCAGTCTGTGTGCTATGCAAGGATGGTATAATGGATTCTCACAGTACATATACTTTAAGCTGCAAGTTAAACGCTACCTTTATTTGAAACAGGTTTATATTAGAGACAGGTTTTCATTTCTATTATTATTCTATTCTTTATTTCTATCTATTTGGAGATACTATTTTTCCTGTTTTATTTTATTTTATTTTGTCTCCCTGTTTTATGATCTGTTTGCTGTTAATGCACACTCTATACTTCCTCCCTTTTTTTACCTGTTGTCTTGCTAAATTCAGCACAACACATTTCCACAGCACTAAATCAACAACAGAGTCATGTCATGCTCACCACTTTTGTTGCTCTGAGTTTCTCTTTTCAGCAGAAACACAAGTTGAATTCACTAATTAATTCCAACTGATTCTACTTTCCCATTTTTATCCGCTCTGTGTTAATCCAGCATCATTTGAAATCAACATTTCCAGCATAGACATTTCACATTAAAAGCCTTCCAGCACCTCAAGTGGGCACAATCCCTCCCCAGGCTTTTAATGTGAAACAAATGCTGGAAAGTGAGTTGTTAACTGACAGAAGCAATAATCAGTGAAAGAAAACAGTGCGTCTGTTGAAAAGAGGATAAGATGGAATGCCTCTGTGGGAATGTACAACATGATGAATCCATTGTTGCACTTTGTTTTTAATTATTATTTTTACCCAGCCTTTGTTAGCACCGGCCTTTATTTGTTCACTCTGGCTATTATTTGAGACTTGGCTACGTTTGAATGTTTGCTATTATTTGGGATTATGGGATATATGATGAAAATGATGCCATTTCACATACACATGATGTAATACTGTAATACTTAATATTTTACTGGTTGTGAATGTGTAGCACTCAATCTGAGCTTCATCTAATTACAGATTTTGAAGAATGAATGAAGTCTACTATAGTATATTCATCGGATCATATTTCTAATAATGGAACCCTGCTCCTGCATTGGTTTCAGAAGCTGATGGTGCTTAAATGGCAGCTTCAATCAGGTAAAAACTCACTTTGATAAACAAATGCAAGCAAAGAAGACTGGGCTGTGGCTAGGCTCATTGTGGTGTTTAGTCTGACTTTAATATGGTAAAGTAAATCATACCGACGCAGAGATGACTGAAGTGGAAAGAGAGTGTTAACCTGCATGTCTGTCAACCTGTTACAACTCTGGTTCCTGTCTTCTCCAGAGGTTTTCTCATGACTCCTCCATTGTTGGGTGCATCAATGAGGAGGCCCCCTGTCCCTGTAACCATCCAGGGAGAGGAGGTGGGCTCATACAAATACCTTGGGGTCCAAATCCATAAAAAAACTGGACTGGACACACAACACTGACGCCCTCTTCAGGAAGGGACAGAGCAGACTGTTCTTCCTGAAGACACTCAGATCCTTCAGTGTGTGCAACAGGCTCCTGAACATCTTTTATCAGTCTATAGTAGCAGGTGCTCTGTTCTTCGCTGCGGTGTGCTGGGGTGGTGGCATTGGGGCTGGTGAGACCAGCAGACTCAACACGCTGGTGAGGAAGGCCAGCTCTATGGTCGGGTTGGAACTGGACAGTCTGGAGTCAGTGGCGGAGAGTGGGATGAAGGACAAAATTAAAGCCATCCTCGACAACCATCCTCTCCATGACGAGCTGTGGCAGATGGGCAGCTCATTAAGCCCGGATCATCCCACCCAGGTGCAAAACGGAGCACTTCAGGCGCTCATTTGTACCTGCTGCCATCAGACTGTACAACAGCAGTGGAGACCACAGACTGTACCCACACTCCATTATCTCTGCTGGACTTGGAGTTGATTTACAAATACTGCACACAATTCATAAATGGTATCTGCTATTATATAGTATAATACTCTATACTATAATATTATAATTCATTATATATTACATTGTGCTATAGGCTACTATGCTTATACTGTACTTATTTAATATATATCTCATTCTGAGCAATATTACTGTACTGTACATTATGTCATACTGTATCTACATTTAACCTTACATCATACTTATCCCATACTATATTATACTGCACTATTTTACACTATATCTGGTTATAATATGTATGAATGTCTAACACATAACTTAACATTACAACATATAATTCAATCTGGTGATTTTGCTGCTACTAATCACATTATGTCACTTTGCCTGAGATGGTATTAGACTAGTTGTGGGTGCTGTATGTGTACTGCTATTGTCTGTACGTTTGAGTATTGAGTTAATTGCTCTTGTATAGTTTCTATTTTATTCTATTCTTATTTCTTTTATGTACTCTTTTATATATTTATATGAACTTCTCACAGTAAAGTAANAGGAATGACTGAAGGCTCAAGGTTTTTCAGCAGACTAACCACGTGTCAGTCACCCACACACACACACACACACACACACACACACAGCACAGCACAGCACAGCACCCTGAGATCGACTGCTTGCAATGCAAATCAACTGGAAAAAGGTTCTGGCAAAGAGTGCTCTTAACTAGTCACCATGGAAACTCAGCAGGACATTGCCTGGCCTCTCAGCTCTGTTTGTTTGTTTTTCCTGTTTGTTTACTAGTTAGCTTAAAACACATCAGAGACGACAAGCTGCTTCTGTAAAAGAGCAGATGATTGCAGCTGTCTCCTCGTCAGGAGGAGCAAAGAGAAAGAGTTAGCAGCTAATGATGGAGTTCATTATATTAGATTACATTACATTACATTATACTAAAATTGGATGTTATTGATCCCAGTGGTGACATTGGCCAATTGCAACGGCAAATACTAATAGGCAAATAAAATAAGATACTCTGGAGTTATGTACAGTACAGCTGTTTACAGTAAAGATATTCAACTGATAATTCCAAGATTTATATTACGATGTTTTGGAATTTG
>NTHP01000169.1:400211-422427 GCA_003416845.1 Oplegnathus fasciatus
GAAGGACAGATCCATCTTTCAGGCATTTGAGGATGTAACAGTCTGCTCATCAAAGGGCTACTGGCCAATATCTTGTTCAATGGGGCACCGACTGCATGAGACACACACATGTCTCAGGCATTGCCTCTATAGGCTGGATATGGTCATGGTGTCTGAGATCTAATTAGCAGTTGGAGTTAGCCCCAACTTAACCAGATGTAACATTAAAATGATGCTTCCACATTAACACATCAATAATTATAATCCAATAATTAAATCTAAATTATTCTGAAATGGACCATTCAGCATAATGAGTACTTTTACTTTTGGTACTTTAAGTATATTTTGTTGCCAATACTTTTAAAATGAAGTAAAATTACGAATGCAGGACTTTTATTTATCCAGTAACAGGGTATTTTTTTATACTGTGTTCCTACTTGAGTAAGTCGAAGATCTGAGTACTTCCTCCCTCGCTGCTGATACATACATGTGCTGTATGTTTGCTCCTGTTCCTCCTCCTTTTTCTTTCCATTTCCCCTTTTTTCCTCTTTTTTCTTCCCAACAACTGTTGTACAATAGCATACTGTATCTACCTGAACAAATACGCTTGAAGCTGTGAGGCAGAATAAAAACATGCCGTCACTCCAGAAATGCTGTCAGTGAAGCAGCTCGTCCCCTGGTGATACGATCACTCTTGGCTTTTTGTTTCTCGTTTTTTGGAGGGAGTTCTTCATATACTCCGCTCCAAAAGGACAGAGAAGGAAAAATCAATGAATTCATGATTTTTTACTTTTTATTTTTGGAGGTGAGTAATTCTGTTTTGCTTGCTGCTCCCCAGTGAGGACTACAGTGTGGCTAAAATGCACCGGAGTGTGTGACTAGAGCACGATTATGGAGTCATTCACAGCAGTATTTCAGTACTTTATAACTGGAGAAAGACTTGAACTGCACTATTAGAAAATGCAAAGTTCTTCAGGGCAACTTATTAAAGGCATTTCCCTGGAGTTTCTCAACATACCCGACGTTAACACGCAAAAGGACCAATGTCATTCAATTTGGCTCGTATGTTCTACTATGTAGAAATATCACCACATGCCCACATTTCTTGTACTGAACTTGTATGCCTTCTGTCGACTACATTCATGCACGGTATGGAAAATGTTCACATGACAACTTTTCTGTCAAATTGGTGCTTCCTGTTAGACTAGACTAGAAGCCTTTCCATTAGCCCTCTCTCAGTTCTTCACCTCTCAACCTGACACTTTCTGCTTCCTCCCGGTAAATGTCTTCTATTCCTCCTTCCCGGTCTCCGATAGTTTCTCTATTAGAGTTTGATCAAGAAGATTAGATTTTTGAAGACCAGCAGTTTTGGATAGAAGCTGCCAGAAATGCATATTCAACGCAAAAATCTTTCACAGGGCCACTATTTACAGATCAAAGTTGATATTGTCGTTTGTGAAGAAAATACCTTATATAATTCTAAGTGAATATATTCACTGTATACTAAGATGTTTGACATTAAAGGCTACCAAACACCAATCAGCAAATGTCAGATTGTTTAATGACTAGAACTCACCTATTCACCGACTGAAATGATACAGTATATCGTTCTGTCTCTGACCTCGGTTATACCTCACTTGCAGGTGTATGTCACTCCTTCTCCCTCCCTCCATGTTTCAGTCTCATCTCTATTTGCCTTCTCTCAGTAGGAGCACCATCACTGTTATATTTTGAAGCCATGCTTTATTGCTTCTCCTCTCCGGTCTCTCCTCCTCCTCATTTCTGCCTTACACCTGCCCTCAATTTCAACCAGCCTTCTCCCTCACTCTCCCCCTCTCAGTTGATACAGTTATTTTCTCTGTTGGTATTTATTTCTGCACTGTCTTTGGCTCTGCCTAACGCTCTTCTTCACATTCCCTCTGTTCTTTCTTTTCTCTCTTTTTCTCTCAACCATTCAAAATGTAGGACATGTAATTCTCCAATATCACACTTGAGATGTCATTACTGTAAACAGACCAAAGATTAGCACTCTCCTGATTTCTATGCTGCACTCACAGTATATTGTGTGAGGTTCAGATTTTTCAAGTGGAGCTTTCAAAACGTTTTTCTCACCAACTAGAAATTCCAGCTGAGAGATAGTTAAAGAAGAATTTGAAAATATGCTTCTGCTCTCTAGTAAAGGATTTGGCCAAATACTTTTCAGTTAGAGTGGTTCCTCACTGACCAGAGGCATCTCCCAAGAAGCACCCATGACAAGAGCATAAATAAATATCTCTATTCTGTCTACAGGCAACTAACACTGTGGACTTCCTGCCTGGCATATTTCTCTGCATGCGGTGAATTTTAATATAAAGATTTTATTGTGATAGTAATGTGTGTTTGTGTAAACATGAATGTCTCATCACATAGAGAATAATACATTTAAATGTTGGTGTTATATTAGATGACATTTACTTATTTAAGCTACATATTTCATGCACAAACAAATGCCACACACACACACAAAGTTTTAAAATGTTTTACAGATTTCTTTGTTAGACATTCTTATTAAGAGCTGACAGATATTAATGTTCACCTCTGTTCTTATTAATTACAAATTATTTTGTAAATTACATACATACAGTATATAGTTGTTTCACGTCTTTTTTTGGTTGTTTGTTTTTTTGGTAGGCAATTTTTACCACACAGTCATACCAGTATTTGCCAGCTATTACAGAGTCAGTGTCTCATGACATGTTGTCACGCCTTCATTTTGTCCTTTTTTTTAAATGAAATGATATATTTGAAGTTTTTCTGATCAACAAAGATTGTGTAAATTCACAGTTCTCTTGGATTCATTTTATCCTGAGTGGCTACAAAAGGGAAAAAAAACGCACATGTTCAACTGTACCCAAGGACACGAGAAAGTCATAGGAAGTAATGAGGTTTATGGGAAATGTAGTCTTCTCTTTGAGAAACACAAGCACTCCACTGATTTGAGCACACCACTGCCAGTCATGTCTAGAATGATTTAATTTGCTTATAGTAACTATAAGAAGGTGTCACAATTACTCGTTTCAAATATGGACCAGCATTGCCTCTTCTCTCCGGTCGTCGTCCCTCCTCTTTGTCTGTCCCACTCTCCATCTCACGTTGTGTGTGGATGGCTTGTCTGCTTTGGCGTTGATGCTGATAACCAGGAGAGTCCTTTCACTGTGACCCCAGCCTCATCACATCACACACTCCATTGCCATAGACTGATAAGTCCCTCAGAAACACACACACACACACACACACACACACACACACACACACACAGATACAAACACCCACAGTTGTCACAGAGCCAATTTAGACCAATCAGCCCTGCAGCCTACAGCAGTATGTAGACAAAGCCAGTTGTCTCTTTGATATACACTGCTAAATAGGAAGCAAATTAATTCTTAATCCCTTATTTGACTCTTTCTGCCTGTGTGTTCATGTATGTACCAACATACACACAACTCTTTGTGTATGTATTGTATATATGTATGCAACCTCAGTATACAGTTCTGTATGTGCCATGTCTTCACATGTAGAGCATGTGTGCATGTGCGTGGGTGTGTGTACCTCCCAGCATGTGTTTAAGTGCATGTGTAGGTCTGTATATGTCCCTGTATGTGGGTGCGTGTGCTTTAAGTGAAATGTCACTAGCTCTTGAGTCTTGCCATTGAGGCAACCGTGAAGCATCACAGCTATTCGCTAATTGGCTGAGGTTTGTGGGAGCTTCCCGGCAAGTTGACAAATAAAGCACTCCCGTTTGGCCTCGCCTCTCCTCTCCGCAGATGTTTTAATGAAAACAGAGGAATAAAAAAGGTTAGAGCCTGTCTAGAAAACAAAGGAGGAAATATTCAGAAAGGAGATGCGCGTGCTATGAAAGAAAGTTGAAGTCATGGAGCTGCAATGCTGCATCCGGCTCTGACAGCTAGATGGATAATAAGACTGTGCTGGATTCATTTAGCAAAGATGACAAAAGTCCGTAATGTCCTGGCGAGTCTATCACATGTGCGTCGGACTGCTTCAGGCAAAGAGGGCGAATCTGGATGTCGTTCTGATTGCCCCAAAGTCCGTGTGAAGTGAGGCAGAGCTCCGGTGGGGAGAGAGATAAATGGGGAGAACTGGCGATAAAGTCACAGCTAGAGGGGGCCTTTTTCACAGCCAGCATAACACTGACCTCATTCTTAGGTCATGAACTAAACAGCAATATAAAACAAAGCACATTCCTCTTAACTCACATAACTAACAAAGCTTAACTTTCCAGATGAAGGTGAAGATACCGCACCTCAACTGGGCACACAGAGATCTCCTTCTCAGCACATTACTCAAGATTAGTCTGTGCAGCATCACAGGACCCTGAAGCCACAGCTCATGTTGGACAAGAGGTGGGCTACACCCTGGACAAGTTGGCAGTCTGTCACAGGGCTGACACATATAAATACACACATACAGACGGGTGACGAATTAAAGGAAAAACCAACATAAAGTGTCTCAGTAAGGTGTTGGGCCACCACGCGCCTCCAGAACAGCTTCAGTGCACCTTGGCATTGATTCTCCAAGTCTCTGAACTCTACTGGAGGGATGAACACCATTCTTCCAAAAGATATTCCCTCATTTGGTGTTTTGATGATGGTGGTGGAGAGCGCTGTCTAACACGTAGGTCCAAAATCTCCCATAGGTGTTCATTTGGGTTGAGATCTGGTGACTGCGAAGGCCATAGCATATGATTCACATCATTTTCATACCCATCAAACCATTCAGTGACCCCTCGTGCCCTGTGGATGGGGGCATTGTCATCCNGAAGAGACCACTCCCATCAGGATAGAAATGTTTCATCACTCAGAACAACTTTGTATTGATCTGCAGTGACCCTTCCCTCTAAGGGGACAAGTAGACCCAAACCATGCCAGCAAAATGCCCCCCACAGCATAACAGAGCCTCCAGATCACCTCACTGTAGGGTTCAGGCATTCATGTTTTTCCTTTCATTTGTCACCTGTCTGTATATTCTCCATTTAACCTAACCTGCATGTCACTGGAAAAGAAGAGGAAACCGGAGCACCTCGGACACCCACTCAGTAAAGTAACCTATCAAGTTAAAAGAAATGGTCTTGGATCAACATCAAATTAATAGTTTGATTATCTAATTTGTGACAATAAATACAAGATTAGTTAACTGCACTTACTGTAATGAGTCACACTGTTAATGCTTCCCTCTACTTTAAAGATGCTCTAATCAATAGTTTTATATTAACAATGGATAAAATGATCTTAAATGTGAGAGGGCTGCTCACAGTGTCAAACCCACAGAGAATTATCAGCTAAATCTCCTCTTTCAGCTCATTGTTTTGGTTATATGGCCGACAACTCTAACGTTTTGATTCACTTTTACCTCTCTCATCACTGTCATTTCCAGATGCAGTGCTTTCAGCAAAGAAGCTCTGAAAACCTGCTGGACACCTGCCCAGCACCAAACAGCAGACACACAAAGTTAGTGACTGTCTGTTGAACGCAGCAGAGCATTTAGCAGCTAAATATTTTCAGAAACACAATTCCAGTTGGACCAATTCAAAATATGGAGCGTAAACAACTCTGGGCAGCAGACGCAGCGGTAGCAGCTCGCTCACCGTAAGTCTATCTCTCTCTGCCACTCCACTACCTTGCTCTGTCCCTCTTTTTCGCTCCGCTCATCTCTCTTCTTAACCGTTCTTTTCGGCTTCTCTCCATCACTGCCTCAGACAAACATGCACACAACAATCAAAAGAAGAGAAAGTAGGAGGACAGAAAGTGTTTTTTTTCATTTAACAGGACGGACAGGCAGACAGACAGGAGACACAGTACATGTACTCTCTCTTGTCTGCTCCGCTGTGATGCCATGTAAATAGCTGGCCCGTTAGTGAACCGATGAGAGTGCCTCATAGCTCTGCACACAAACACACACATGCACGCACACATAGACACTTACAGAGCTCTCGCTCCATTCTACTCGGGTGTTCCACTTTCCTGCAGTGTTTCTGACTTTTAGCGGTAATGAAAATGAGTCAGAAATAGCTGGCCTACTTTTAGCTCAAACCCTCTAATGACGTGAAAAAAACCTCTTTGCTGGGGTTTCTCCCGCGCTTCAGGGTGACAAGCGTGTCATAGATTAAAGGGTAAAACACTGGGTCAAACGGTGCATCGAAGCAGGGCAAGTGAGGCATGACATCTACAAATTTAACTGTTTTTAAACTGAAAGAGTAAATGCAGATGACTTGTATTTGTAGGCTTCATCACACACTGAGGCACTGCTCAGGACAAACACTTTCACATTTCAAATGGAAGTATGCTGCTCGCAAACTCAGCGTTCTGGCGGGTTGAAGGAGCGCTGCAGCTTGGATTGCTCATCCAACCAACAATGCACATTTTTGTCAAACAACATGAGATGAAAAAGAAGTGGAAAATAGCAGAGACGAAGCTCAGATCAGCTGTTAAATCGCAATAGGCAACCAATGGGTGACAAGAGGACCAGTGAGAGTAAAACAATTGTTTGTCATTGCCTCCCAAAATGACCCACATGATGATTATAAAACAAATATATATGTGTGTGTGTGTGTGTGTGTGTGTGTGTGTGTGTGTGTGTGTGTGTGTGTTTTCTTTGACACCACTACAGTATGTTCAAGGTTTGTTCAAGTTAAGGTACTAAAACTACCAAAACTATTAAGGCAGGGCAAGCTTAGTGTTTGAATGCACATGTGAAGCATGTGTGAAATGTGCCCTACAAATCATTTAAGTTGTGGATTTGAATCTGCAAGAGAAGAAAGTCACACCCAAGTATTTACTGTCATATTAGCATAATAGCATCAGAACATGAAGGCACTCTCTATTGTGTGTGTTCATTATGACGTTTTAATCGAAGAAATGCACAAGCTCCTCTCACTATCCGAGTACTGGTATTACAGACACTCAGATGCTCTTCAGTCAGAAGAGTTGGACATTTCACAGGAATGTCTCTCTGGAGTGTTTCAGTGTATTTGCTTGCTCTAAGTGTTGTGTCTCGTTCCATCACGTAAGAATGTTTATCTCAAGTGGAAGTGCTGGGTGGTTTGTTATTCAGGACTTCCAGAGCAGCTCTCAGACTCAGATTTTGCGTCTTTGGAAATCACGAGGAGAATGGTGATCAAGTGAGAGAGGAGCTGGGAACAAGAGCTGCGCATGTATGTGTCTACATAATAACAATAATTTTTTTTAATTCTAAGGATCAGCATTTGGGCACATTGTGTCTTCTTCAGCTAATGCACTTTAACTTTGACCTGTTGGTGGTGCTAGATTAAATAACCAGTTAAGGACTCAATAGAGAACTTTTAAGTAAATACAGTAGGTGTAAACAACACAAGTAACACATAAATGTAGGGTGCTTAATGTCATCAGATTGTAAATGATGATAATTTAGAGCTAATTATAATTAATAATTTTGGTTAGAGTAAAAATGAATAATTCAGTTACATTTTCAGGTAAATGAGTTACTTGGAGAAGTATTTAAAGAGACAATTTAAACACTGTCTCCCTGGAGACACGGTTGTAATATGTCACTTCTTTTTGACCTGCTGTGGATATACAGGAATAATGATGTGGTGAGCTGCAATATGTCACAGAGTTGTGTCTAAATCTGAGATGCTGCGTATGACAAAAGAACTGTCCTTGAATTTATCTGGGATATCATGCAGGACTGAACAAGATTTAGGGAGTTTTCCTTAGAAGTTGTGCCACTGGAAATATCACTGTGCCCTTGAGCCAGGCACACTAACTGCTCGTCCGTCTTGCTCCAACTCTGAGTCGTCTATGAGGGCATTAGAATGCATCAACGCGTCTTGGCTCTGGTAATCAGCCAATTTAGGGATTAAATGAGCACAGCAAAAGGCGAGTGAAACATTGTTTCGGCACAGCATGACCGGACAGATACAATCAGCCACATATTAAAATGTCCCATGCACACACAAACACACATGCACACATATACTATATATATATATATATATATATATATAATAAACTATACTCTCTGTATCATTTACTGCAATTGGAAGTGTTTGGGAGCCTCATTCCCACTTGGTCTCTACGTAACACCTTGCCTTCAGCCATGAAGTGTCAATCATCCTAAATAAGTCAAAAAGTGTTAGTGTGTGTGTGTGTGGAGGTACATATGTGTGAGGATCTGTATGAAACTGCAGCTGAAGTATCTGTATGTTGCTATAGCAGCTCGCCAAGCCTCATTTAGACAAACTCTCCAAACAGAGGGTGAATAATTCTCTTTGAGCCTCCTCCTCATCCTCCCCTCTTCTCCTCCTTCTCCTCTCTCTGCTCCTGCTCCTCCTTCCCTTCCCCTCTCCTCCTCCTCCTCCTCCCTCCCGACAGGACGTCTGGAGGTTTTTTTTTAAAGAATAAGACATTTTTTTTGTAGGAGAGAAGCGGCAGCCTTGAGATGCTCTTCCTCCAGGCTGAGATGGATTTATGATGCGCTGTCAACTTGCGGAGGGAGCGGGAGAGAGAATGAGAAAGCATAGTAAACATGTTTTCCTCCTTCCTACCATAATTTGAAGGGAGGAGGGTAGAAAAAGGGAACACAGCTGGATGCTTTTTCATAATCTTTCTCACTGAAAATCAAAACAAGAAAACATCCTCATGCAAAGAAGAGGTGAGCTGGGTGCAACCTGGTCAAAGACGTTTCCTGCACTGATTTTGGAAAGTTAAAAATAGAACTCAAAAGCATTTAAGAGGGGCACAGTGCATAAACATTACTGCATACGTATTGTGACAGGTAAATCATCGAGCCAGCTGACCGATTTTTTATTTTGCTAAAAGAAAGTGGCCTACACCAGTGTTTCCTGACCTTTAAAACAAACTAGTGCTTCCAACCTCTCATCAGCAGTTCTATGTGTGCCAAATGCGACCAGTTAGAACAAATGTGATGTTTTCCTGTTTTATTTCAAAATTGTTTAGTTATAATAATAATAATTAATTATCCAATAAGTTGCAGGTGAAAGTTCTGGGGGGCATGCCTTCAAGCACACAGACATAGACACATATCCCAGTCCAGTAACTCCATAGTTTACTCTCTACATTGCAACAACTGTTTTCTCTTGATATCGACATGTTTTTTTGTTTTTTTTCATTTTCTTCTGTCTTTCGTCCTCCTCTTATTCTCTATTTTATTTTTTTGTCCTGTTTCACGCCTCATGTTTGTCTTGTCATATTCTTTGGTGTTTTATTTATTTATGTCACACTTTTGTCACATTTAGATAAAAAAAATAAAATAAATATATATATATATACACTCCCCTCCAAAAGTATTGAAACAGTGAGGCCAATTCCTGTATTTTTGCTGTAGACTGAAAACATTTGGGTTTGACATCAAAAGATGAATATGAGACAAGAGATCAACATTTCANGCAAAAGTTTGGTGATGTCAGTGGGTCACAGGCTTGATGCAGTTATTGCAAGCAAAGGATTTGCAACTAAATATTAAGTCTTATTCACTTTAATCTATTTTAAGTCTATCTGTTCCAATACTTTTGCTCACCTAAAAATTTGGTGTTCCGTTACAAATAATGCTATCTTCTAAGTTGTGTATCAGATCCAGATGTAAATACCTGGAAATAAAAGCTGAAATGTTGATCTCGTGTCTCATATTCATCTTTTGATGTCAAACCCAAATGTTTTCAGTCTACAGCAAAAATACAGGAATTGGCCTCACTGTTCCAATACTTTTGGAGGGGAGTGTATATATATATATACATATATATATATATATATAAAAGCACCAAAAACCCCCCAAAACAACTGAATCAAAACTACCTCATTCTCTCACTCACAACAGTACTGAGTGGACTTTCAAGTAGCCAGTCTTTGTGTTTCTAACCTAACCTGTAAAATGTGGACTGCCCACTCAGAACCAGTAGAGACAAGTGCTACGCGCTGAGGAGGCTTTGCAAACATGGCTGATTCTCTAAAAATATGACTTCATTTTATAATGTGTCTTGCTTATACTTGATCATCCCCTGCAGATCATGCAGTGGCTTTCACTGTCACTATTAAGCATATGCCCTGACACTTCAAGCATGTAATATACTTTACTCCATGCAGTTGTTAGTTACAGCAGTTGTCATTTTAACAGTCGTGCTTGGAGAAAAACAATGCATGGCATGCTGTGCAGGAAATGGAAATTCACAATGATGTTATAATTGCCACAAATCTATAATATTGAAAAAACTGATAAACATAATATCGGCTCTTTTTTTACACACATGAGGAACACTGTACATGCAGGCCATGCAGGCTTGTTTGGTTCACTACAGCAGTCCACTGTACAGCAGCCAATGAATCCAATGTCCTCCACTTTTTTCCTGACAGGAAAGTCTCATCATAGCCATTTGTTATAAATTGTCAGTCTACGCATACTGTATAAACTGTATACATACTCTATCCATGAATAGATACCACCTGATCCTGATCTGAATATCCAGATTGACAGTGCATATCATTAGACTCACATCCTCCACTTCCATCTGACATTTACAAGGATACTTGTATTTGTGTCCTTTGTGTAACAGTTAGTTGTCAAGTACAACTGACCTTGAACCCTGTAAAGCTTAAAATATACTGTACCTTTAGGCAAGGTATTTGACTTCACTTAATGCTACATCTTTTAATAGATCATCATCATCATCATGTAGCAGTAATGACATCACTTTACTGAAAAAATGACATGTCAGAGAGGTTACTATGTTTGCCAAGGTCATCCTCTGCATTATCCATCTGCAGAAAAAAATGTTGAAATGTTGGTGAAGAAATTCAACTTTTTTCAAAAGCCGCTTCGCCTATCCCTTACTCCTGAAGCAAGCAACCTGAGGCATGTCAATCTACAAAGTACTCAAGGAAACTCTTGAGGCAAGCTGAGTTATATTGGAACCAAGTGGAATTATCTCACTTCAATGCCAGATATTTTTTCCTCACTTATCATAATAAAAACGGGATTTGAAGACACTAAATGCTCGACTAAATAACTTATTAAAGCGACACTTTTCCCAGACCTTTTCTTCTCCTTCCCTCTCTAAAGCTCACATAAACTCACAAGCCCCTCCAACCGGGCTGAAAAAAAGGAAAATGAGGAGAAAAAACACCACTCCAGCATCCCATGATTTGCCCAGAATACTGGTTCCCATAGCAACGGGGGCGATGATAAATTAGCCCGCTGGCGCTAAGGATTCCACTCACACACCCGTCCTGCCTGACTCACACTTTCTTTCCTGCCTCTCCATCTCCATTTTTCCCCTCTCTTCATTCAGTGACCTTACTCACATGAATGTTTATCCAAAAACAATAAATTGTAGAAAGAAACTCATTATGAATTCAGTTTGTGTTTGGTTTTACAACATGAACCACATATAAGTACATTCCCAGAGTCGTAAACAGCTGCGGCATGTGGTTACAAATCATTCAAACAATAATGAGGACATATGGGTCATTGCAGTACCCACTGAGTGTCTCTGCTTGACTAGCATCCTCCAGTTTGGCTTATTAGTTCTGTTTTTACAAAAGCAGAGTTTTGGAGTGCAGAGGCATCCACAGGAGCAGCTTCCAAAACATGTAAACCCTCCAGCTAATTTAATTAAAGCATTTATGTCCACAAGGCCTTCCCAGTATTAGTCAACCAAAAGAACAATTAGGGCTATTGTGACGGCTGTGGCTTTGGCTCGCCTACAGATTCTCACACACACTCACACATATCAATTCCATGACCACTTCTGGCACCCAGCCACCCCAAATTCAAGACCTTTCTTAAAATAGTGTGTGTTAATTAGGTAAAAACTGCTGGCTTTGACACACTTTGTTCACTTGCTGGGTTACATCCAGGGTTCCAAATACAGGGGAGCTACAGGGAGCTCGGCTCCCCTGAAAGAGACATGAGCTCCCAGACAGCCTCATTTGAGGAATTTAGGGGGAGTTTTAGGCAGAGAAATTTAGGGTAATTTTTGGTGCCACTGTTTTGTTCTGTGTAAATGTGTATTTTCCTGTATATTCAGGGTCCTGAAATAATTAATAGGCTAATAGTACACTTGCCACTTGTCAACATGCGTGATTATTTTTGCAACAATTTCTGATAATTTGTGTCTAATAAACACAGTGCTGTCTATTCCTGCTGTATGATGGTGTATTTGCATTGCGTTACCTCCGGAATGTTTTGCAGTGAGCATTGGGTGTTGTGTGTTGGCATATTTATTGTTTCTGAACAACTCTGCAACCGTGAATAATTTTTCTCTTTCTTTGTTGTACCAGGCTAAATATTCTCTGTATGAGCTGAAATGTATTGACAGTGTATTTTTGCACGTAGGCTGGCACATTCATGTATGTGCATGCATGTATACTGTATGGTACCCTCCCACCCCTGAAAAATAGGGCTCCCCCGAAAACCATGGTGTAATTCCAACACTGGTTACAGGCTGGCTGAAAAAATCATTTTCAAAAGCACAGGCCACATCCTTACTGTCAGCAGCTATTATTAGTAATGATATCCCTACGTTGTCCTTCCTGTTTCTAATTGGCCATCTTTGAGTAGTTAACTTTAGCTAATTGCTAAAGTAACTATTTGCTTGGAAATAATTGAAACTGCTAGTATTTAAAACATGTTGAGAGAATTAGACAGAAGCATTAGACAAAGTCAGGGATACCTATAACACAGCCGCTAATAGCTATTAGCAAACATTCTGCAGATAAACAAGCATCATGAATACTTTAATCCAGAGTCTGTGTTTTTAGTAATGAGTAACGCCACTCAAGCTCATATTTATTGTTTATGCACCCTGTCTATAATATTATACAGTAAATCACTGACCTATGTGTGACATATATACTGTATCACCTTTGTTTTAACACTTTTTTGCTCTTGACATCATCTTCACTTTGCCTTCTTCATTATTTGAAACCATTTTTGCAGAGGCTTTGGCAGGGAACCAGCTCTGCTCTCAAAACACAAAACTTTGGACAGATTCCTTAGATTTGGATGTGGATTCAAGCAGTCATTCAGCTTGAAAAGAGTTTCCTTTCTTTTCCCTCCAAGTATATCGAATACCCTGAAGAAACATCAATTGCAAAACAAGCTGAAACAAATTGAATGCAGTATGTTTTTTTTTAATGGATTTCTTCATTTGTTTCTTTTAGTGCCAGTCCTGCAGAGGTTTATTTGCGTATAATTTCTCAGAAAGCTGAATTGTAGATTTAATATGATTTTAACATTATTTAACAGCTTGTATATATTAATATTTTATGTTTGTTTGATGTGAAATATCTTACTCATAGCACATGGTATAGAATAAATACAAATTTATTGACAAGACAGCCCCCGGACACTGCACTACTCCATCCATTCATAATTTCCTTCGGATTTCCCAGTATTTTATGGAATAATTCAAACACCATTCTGTGCATTTGTCTTTTCTTTTTGTGTTTTTGGCTTTACCTACTGGGTAATTACACAAACAATGCAGTCTCTACATGTAATCAATAAATTAAAAAAAACAGTGTTATCACTTTAAATAGTGGAAAATCCAATAAAGCAAACAATGTGGCTGTAGATTAATTTAGAGTGAAGATAGCTGGATGTTTGAACTGAATCCTAAGCAATTCCAGCTTCCAGCATGTACGAAATACGTGACTACTTATTATATTTTACTTTTGATCCAGCTGGCACGGGCCGATCAGTGAGAATTTCATGAGTTCAGTCTAAATAAGACAAAGGTCAGATAAAATGAGGAAAAGTCCAGCATGCCCGACACACAGTGCACAGGATGATTTGATACTTCACAGACTAGTTCTGGCTTCAGTCGCTCTCCTGGCATCAGCCTGCCAACAGTGTGTTACACTTCACGATCACATTGAGGTCATTGTTTGACTGCTGTGTTCAGGATGCTTACAGCGTGTCGGAGCATCACCTCAATTAGCATATAAAGTATGAAGGAGATCTCTCTGTGTTTTCTCACTCATCTGCTTCTCTCCGAATGTTTCTCCTGCTGTCTCTTTTATAGGGCCTTAGCTTCTGCTATTCTCCATACACAGGCAGGTGTGTAACAACCAGGTTTCTTCAATCTGCGTCCAATAACACGACTTTACACTTTCAAACTGCGTGCAGTGCATATGCCAAAGTCCAAATGTGTGCAGGTGATACGCCAATCCGTATCATTAACTTCTGTGGAGAGCAGATGCGTCCAAATACCACGCGGCTTTGGCACAAAGAGTACTTGGTTAGTTACGTCAGTTAAGTTACGTACATAAGTTAAAATAAGTCAGTGCTGACTTTTGGTTTCACACGGGACACGAACTGTGGTCTCCTGGGTGACCCATCCATCCACCCCTGCCTCCTCCTTTGTGACTCTGTCGCTCTTTATACTACGTCACCTGACATAGCGTGAGATGACACACGTAGCGACTGCACGCAAAATCTGACTTTGGCGTACACACTGCACGTATTTTCAAAGTGTAAACCCGTGTTATTTGTACGCCATTGGGTGAGGGTGGGTTGGTGTGTAGAGACTAAGACAGAGACACACATGGAACTGCAGGTAGAGGAGATAACAAAGCAGAGCTAGAATGGAATTATAAAGATGATGAAGGTGAAGTTGTATGCATACAAACGTGCTCGCCAGCATAGGCTTACAAGTTACCATAAAGTAATATAAACCATATGCTGAATGTTAAAAACTACATTCACCAGCTATTTTAGGAAATTACGGAGCCTTTTATTTTTTTGTGACCTGTTTTTAAAGATTTATGTCTTCAAAAAGTAATGAATGGGCTCAGGGTTTAGTGCCAATAGGCTTCTAAAAGGTTTAGTGCCTTGCTTCAGGGCACTTCCTGGCAGTAGCTGCTGAGGGAGTATAGAGTATTTCTCTGTCACCTACGCTGACCAGGATTTGCATCTGATGCAGCCATTCAAATCAATGAGTTGCCAGTCACAAGCCTGCTGCTCTCAGCCATTACACTCCCTCCTGCCTTGTTTTGCTATTGTTACAGCAGAGTGGAAATGGCTGAATAAAATGAAGTGGGTTCATATTTGGGGCATAATTTGTGAATGATGTTGCTTTTCCCTTGTTTTATTGAAAACAGTAGCAGGTGCAAATTGAGCCGACATCTGCCAAGGTTATCAATTTCATAATAGTTATAAGTCCCCAAACTCCTCTACTGGGCCTTTCAATCAAAACAGAGTCCATTACACTGATGTCTGGCCTGTCAACACACACACACACACACACACACACAATACACAACATGATTTCCGCTTCCAGCAACTGGTGTCTGTTGCCACATTAAGTGGCGCACCATAAAGCCCAAATCTGTCCATTCATTCTCTGCTCCTTCTGCACGACAACAACAATAACGACAGCGATTTTAAATGCACAATTACATAGAAGTGCTCTTGGGCAGACGGGCTGATGGCACGTTACCACACACGCTCTGCTCCACTTGCTAAAGCGCTTGCATGTACAAATTGTCGGAGAAATCTGAGAGTCTCTTGACCACGAGTATCTGTCTGTGTGTGTTTTGTGTGTGTGTGTTATGTAAGTCAAAGACGGCCAGGCATTCTTCATCTTAGAGTGCCGTTAGCTGGTCTCTCTTGAGATAAAGCTCTGCAGACAAGAATGGTGTGGATATAGAAAAAATAATTTATGTGTTTTGTGTATCCGGGGTGACAAATTGAGCAAGTTCCTGAAAATGGTTTATTCTCTGTTTTTAGAGTGATTATTCATAAAGATAACCATCAAATCCGGCATGCTGCTTCTAAAGAAAATAGCTGGTAATTCTTAGTCTTTCCCCATTTCTATTTTATGAGCATAAAGAAACCCTGAAAACTAATCAGAACTTTCTTTCAAATACTCCTTTTTAAGGCTTATTTAAAAAAAAAAGGCTGATAAACAACTATGTTGAACAATTTCAGTTTCAGTTCAAGTGGAGTTAAAAATATTTTTTCAAGGAAATTGGTGTTTGTTTTGACTTGTGTACTGTGTACTTAATTGGTCATAATAGAATCACCAAAAATAAGAAATTTAAAGGTATAACGAGTAGGATTTGTCGGTTGCTGTTTGTAAACGCAACATTCAAAGTTGGCCCCTCCTCCCCGGCTTAAAGCTGGTGGTCCCACGTGCTTATGATCTGGCAATTGGTTGCTATGTTTTTTTTTGAGTCCCGCACCTCCCACCCTGCGCACTGTTATTGGCCGGGGGGTACACACCACTGCCCAAAGGTTGACACCCAGAAACAAAACAAAACCAAAAACCAAAACACAGCAAAAGAAAATACAGGCAGAGGGCAGGGCAGGGTTTTTTCAGTTGGCCTAGTGATAACTTTGTTTTCCAGGGGATGTTCTTCCTTCCAACTGACGATGTCGGCACTGTAATTTCATTTGGTGTAACGTCTGTGGAGGCGGGCACAAAAATTGTTTACTGTACTACTTTAATTCCAATGTCCACACAGACAGGTAACTACCTGGAGCGGGGCAATGTTGTTAGCTTCCCATTTCTGATTTGAGAACTCACTACACTATTCCTTAACTCCGCACAATACTCCATGTCGTGATTCTAATCATGGGGTAATGTATAGAGTGATTAATGAGAAACTACCTCAGCTCAGGAGTTTTGACAGTCTGGTCATTTGCCATCACCACAACTGCCATGAAAGAGGCTGCCATGAAGAGACAGCTAATGCTAGCTATAGACCCTCTCCTTTCTATGTACTCAGCAGGTGTTAATATGTGTTTGATAATATGAAGAAAAAGTAAGCTTAACTGGGAATCAGTACTAATGTACAATATGACCAATTCCAGTATGACAATTCCAACTTTCAGTGTGACATAAATCAGATACTGTAAATCGCAGTTCTTAACACGTTATGTATATTCACCTCATGCTTTAGCTCCCAGTCATATTGCTGAATTGCTGCTCCCCTATGAGCCAGAGTGAAGCCTCAGAGCCTCAGGCAGGGATCTGCTGGCTGCTTCTAAATCCCTCAAGACTAAAACTCAAGACTAAAGGTGACCAGGCTTTTGCAGTCAGGGGCCCTCAGTTTTGGAACTTCCTGCCAGAGGATCTGAGGCTGCAGAATCTGTGAAATCTTTTAAATCACTTCGCCAAACTTATCATTAGCATCTCATGAATGCAAGCAGACTGTTTTATTTCCAACATGTCACAACATTTCTATTATTATTATTGTCCTTATCTTATATAATTGTTGGGTATTTTATTCCACTTTATTTTGTATTATTTTTAATTGTCTGCCTCATTGCAGTCCTGAAACGTTTTAATCCTGGTTCAACCATGTACTTTTACTTTGTTTTGAAAAGTGCTGCATAAATAACCCTACTGATTGGATTTTATTTTTCTTCTTCCCCACGCTGCTGCATCTTGAGAACTGCTTATCCATCCATCCAGCCATCCATTCATCCATGTATATACCATGGCACTCATCCAGAATGCCCAGCAGGAGCTCAGTGATGCATAAAACTAAATTGTTGTCGACCAGTTATTCTCTAACGTCAGAGTGTTCAGGGGTAAAAGTCACCCTGGGGGCCGATGAGGAGCCGTGCGTGTCAGTGCTCCTGAGAAGAGATGCTCTTACTGCAAACATGTGGAGCTCGACATTCCCACCTCCCACCACATTACTCCTTACCCTCACACACACACACACACACATACAGATGTATTCCACCTCCTTAGTCACCACAGCATTGGACACTGGGCGTTTAATACATTAATTCATTTCGAAAAGGAAGTTACCTTCTCAACATAAGCATCACTGACACCCACTGATACATGTTGGTCAATACAGAGTCAATGCTTATCCTTAATGGAGTTACTGCCTGATAGATAACTCTCTCTGGGGTGAAAAAGTCTGTGCCTCTTATGAGATTGTATTACAGCGTTGACAGCATGTAAATTAGATTGTACAATATACTAATATGCCACTGAAATTCGTGACTAAACGATTCAGAGTAAATATGAAAACAGGATGTACCGAAATGTCCAGCAAGGAACTAAAAAAATTAAAAAGAGTAAAACAGACAAGGAGCTGGCCAGAAATACTGCTTAAACTTCAGGATGGAAAGATTTTTCTTTTCATTTTTTCTATATACTTAAATATATATTTCCACTTTTTAGTGCAAATTCACTTGTTTCATGATGATGCACAATGAAACAAGGTTCATTATTAACATTATTTCATGTTTTATTATTTTAATTCTTAGATCCATCGTTTTAGATGCTGCTAATTCAAAATGGTGTAGAGTGTAGATGAACTGACTTTGAACCAGAGAAACCAGGTCATTTGTGCACCCGATGATTTAGTAACATGTTTTTAAAAGCCGTGGCTTTAAATGATATCAACAACTTTGTTTACTCTTTCTTAACATAAATTACTCAGCATATTTCATGACAATCGGCCCTCTAAATCTTAATTTATCTTGTGTGCAAAGTTCACACTTTGGCCTGTGGGTGGCACTAGTAAACAATTCATGACTCATTTACTAAAATTAAGCGCTAACCTCCTGAGCAGCATGAATGTGTTCGGCAAAGGTTAAGATTTTACATGAAGAGAGAAAATGTTGGCCTGTTGGTGATGGTGGTGGAAAGGTCAGTGGATCACCAAAAACATCAGGGTTAAATTTTAGTAGAACGTGAATATGCAGACGGGGGACAAATTAAAGGAAAAACCTGAGTAAAAGAGTGGAGAAACATATCAAATGCAGATGCTTTTGTGCACGAGGGCTCACTGAATGGTTTGGTGAGGATGAAAATGATGTGAATAAAATGCTACAGTCACCTGAGGCCTGTACTACAAAGCAGGATTTGGAGTTAGGGAGGTAACTTCAGGGTTAACCCTGGGTTTTCAGGACTATGACGGTGATTCACTTCAAATCGCCATGATAACATATTCTGCTCCAGAGCAGGTTATGTTTGAGATAAGTCATACAATGCAGCAGTACAGTAGTCATACAATGCAGTAAAATTAAATTAAATATAGGCAGTAGTGTTCCAGGCAGAACAGCAGGGACCACCCAAAATAATTTGGCGGGCTCTCTGCGCGCGCACACACACCCTAACCTCAGCCGCAGATGGTCTGGGCTTACCTTGTCAACTCCTAGAAACGCCCCTGGTGAAACCTCTGTCTATATATATCTAAACAGATGGGTAAGCTTTTGATGGGTGTTTCTGCTGGTTTACCCTCTACCTCATCTCAGAGGAATTGCCTCCTCACACAAAATGTAATGACCCCTCAAGCTTGACAATTTGCTTCTGCGTTTGAACATGGTGTTGATTGTGTCTCTCCCCGGCACCGGGAGCTTAAACCTTTTTCGGCAGGTATCGTACCAGGGGGAGGCATTTTGTCAGTGATCAACACACTCCTGCTGTGTCTCCTGCTGAGCTCAGGGCTGTGGGTGATGCTGGAAGAGGTGTTTATACTCTGTTAGCTCTTCGTGGATGGGTTGGCTTCAGGGCCATCCTGAGGTGCCCCCCCCCCAGAAAACAGAAAACAGGCCTGGAGGATACAGGCAGTGCCAAGCCAGCTGGAGAGTCAGGAGAAGTTAACGCAGGCTCAAGAATTACAAAAACGACTGATTAGATTTCATTGGTTCCGTAAAATCCTATTTAATCATTATTACCAGTACTTCATTATTAAGAACAGTGCAGCGATTGCATTTTGGGGAAACAGTAATAATGATTAATTATGAAACAATACACAGTGTATTTTAAGGAATGTGTATGAAGCAAGCAAAGCAATAAAACTTGAGCACCTACTGCATCATCATTTGCATAAAACAGCAATTAGCTCATGATTAAACCAACTGCCACAACTAACGTATTGCATCACTCACTTCTCTATTCAGTCAGTGCTTCTCAATGTTTTCAGCACTGAAGAACACCTGATATTATTCCTGAATGAGAATACTTTTTGATTAAATCTCTGATTTGCCATGTACGACTGGCTGCCATCTCACTACCTGGGGTGGGGTTTATCTTGTTACCAGAAGCAAGACAAGACACAAGGAAGACAAACAGCCGCCTTGGCCCGTTGAGCTTCGACAACATCACATCAATTCTGAATACAAAAATCCTAAAGCGCGCAAAATAGATTTTGTAAGGGTTCACCACAAACAGTGCATGTAGTAAGTGATAATGAGAAGCACGCACGCAGACCAATGCTGTCAGGGCAAACAAAAGATAGAAAAAGAGAGAAGGAGGGGCACTCTGACAGAATAGACTTTGAGAAGTAGGAGGTTGTGAAGGCCACATACTATTCTGTTGATTTACTAAAGCTGCCAACAGATAAGACAATACTCTATCTTTAAATCTGAACTATTCAACTATTCAGCTTTAGAAATCTGAAAAATGTAATCATCTACAGTACTCACTGGAAAAGTAATTACATTCTTTAACCAATTACTGAGCAGCAGAAGTTATTAGTTACATTATTTTCCATTATTCAGCCCAGCTCTGTCAAAGGTGTCTTCCAACAACTCCACAGCCACCACACACACACACACACACATCATTACATCTTCTGTATTAAACTGCAGATGGACAAAGTTAGCGACTAGCTGCTGAACATAATGGAGCGTTTAGCCGCCAAAGTTGACTCATAGTTGAGACACGGAACAAAAACGAGAGTGAATATTGGGTTAACAGTCATCAGATGAACAGAAATATGTCTCCATGAATGCTAACTTCAGGAAACATTTTGCTAACAAGTTCAACTTCAACTTTACAAGGTGAGAATATGACATTGTTGTGTTTACAGCTTCTTCTGTTGCCTTATTAACAGCTAGCTTAGCCCCAGTGATTGAACACATTGCTCCGAAAGTCCCATCCTCACTGTTACCACTCCTTCCAACTCTGAACAAAACCTGGTGATTTCTGAGTGTAGCCTTGCCAGTGTTTAACATAAGCAAGCCAGCTAAAAAACACAACCTGTAAATTCGACAACTTTGAAGTTACCAGAATGTGTATCCCTCTTCTTTTCTCAAATGCTAGCCGTCTCCCCCATCTCTAGCCGAGCCAATACCAGTCTCTTAACTGGACGCACAGAGACGAAATTCATATAAAACAACACTGTCTCTTAAAAGCTGCCTTGTACATCTTGGAGAAAACATGATTGCTGCATAAATTATGTTCACTAGGAATGTTTTTTCCAGTCCATGAAGTGCTACATTTGTGTCAAATGCCATACTGAGATGGTCGGGCCGTATGGCAGGCGTACAAAGCTCAGGTCCCAACAAACCAAATGTGGGACAAAGAGTGTGTTTGTGTGGGACAATGTGGGACACGTTACGTAAGTCTAACTTAAAAGAATTAACATTTCTATTCTGCCCCTTAGCTCATAACATCTCTATGCTTTGCCCTCTGGTTGATTCAGTAGCACACAGTAGACTATGCAAGTTACAGGTTAGGCCTCTGTGAAGGACTTAACAAATATATTTTACACGTTTCTTCTGAGACTTATGTGTGTGTATGTGGGGGGGGCTGATAAACGTTACTGTGAACACCTGTGGAGTCTATTCCGTCTGTTTACCCCAGAACCGCGGAACTGAACAGTTCTGTGCGCTCGTATCAGGTACATGTGCAGGTTTTGAGACTAATTAAATGTCACAGTTTTGATTCAGAGTGTGCAGGGGGAGGACGGTCCGTTGTCAAAGTGTTTGTGAGAGAGAGAGCGAGGCATGGAGGGGCTGAGCGAATTCATGCGCTGCGCACAGCTGTACAATGAAACAAGATTTAAAAAAAATAGAAAATCAATATGTGGCAGTCAGTGTTCATGTTGTGGCGAGCCGCCACAAATAAATAAATGCATGGGAAACACTGTGTTTCCATCATATTCAGACAAAATCTGCAAGGTTTTAAGCTGCTATTAGCTTGTAGCAGCAAAGACGGTGACAGGTTAACCTGCACTTGACGTGTGCGCGGTTTGATTGATTGACATCAAACTCAGCCCTGTGATGACAGCCTTGCCTGCTTTTTTTCACAGCCATTGGATAAAAGCCAGATTTTACAAAAACGCTTGACCAGCAGTGGTTTGACTCTTGAAAACTAGAGCCAATCAAAATGCGGGACATCGTCTCAATATGTGGGACGTGGGAAAAAGGATAAAAATGCTGTGCAGTCCCGCACAAAGTGGTAATAGAAATACAATTGTTATCCCTTACACAA
>NTHP01000169.1:423672-444849 GCA_003416845.1 Oplegnathus fasciatus
TTGAAAAAAAAAAAAAAGCCAGACTCTTTCACCTGCAAAGAGAAAAAGCCAATCACCTTGTCAAATCTGCACTTCACATCACTTTTCTTTGCTTTTAATAATGTTCTTAATTCTACTGCAGCTATTCCACATCATGAATGTTACATCACCTTGATGTGCTCTGCTCTTGTTCCTCTGCTATATCCGTATTGCTGTCTGCTGTTCTTCATCCAATCTAATCTAATCTAATCGTGCTAATACCTTGTCTTCTGGTAAATGTGTTAACCTGTTATTTTTACAGCCTGTGTCATAGCATACTGCATTAAGTCTGGAGAGTATAGTGCACTCAGTATGTGCTTAGAGAGAGCTTATGATATTATTCAAATGCCTTAAAACAAGTCTCATCTTACACAGAAGGCTAATTGACGGCCGTCTTGCCTGCTTCCATCACTCTTTCCTAACATACATCCCCCACATTGTTGCCCTTTTTTTCCACTGCGGCTGCATCCCTATCCATTTTTTCCTCTCAATAGACAAAAGAGCAATGTTTATTACCCTGACTCCTCTAATATAGCTCTGCTGTGTAAAATCATTAGTGGAAAAGGCCTTTCATCGTGTAATTATTATTGATTTGACAACAAGCTGTTTCAGCCGTTGGAATACACTGATAGCAACAGCGGCAGCAACAGCTCTACAAGTTATTAGCATTGTTCTTAAGAGACGCCAACGTGAGCGATCGAAGCGACAAGGGTGAGCATGGATGGATTTTTTAGGTTTATTCTGAGAGGAAAAAAAGGTTGGAGAAAGATGAAGGGAAGGATGCAAATTCCGACTGCAGTCAGAATATAAATCTGCTTGCCACCCATTATAGTAATAACAGAAAATACAGCGAAGGCTGCACTAAAAAAGGCACACAGCAGGCTAATGCCCCCACATAGATTAGCCAAGACATCATTTCACGGGTCATTTTCAGGTGAAACTTGAGACTTTTAGATCCAGATGTGCAGCTTTAACTTTCTTCTATAATTCACTTCCTTAGATGTTCCTATTTATTACATAAGTTATATCACTGTGGATGTGCACTTTGTCTGCCCAACCTTGGGAGCTCCTGCTGTTTAAAGACTGAACAGACTAATTAGCAATTTATTTTGCATGTTCAATCCGCCCTATTTACAACATCAAAAAAAGCACAAATCATCAAATCACAGTTTCCTGTGCACATTTGATCAGTCCAACTGATTTGGATCAGTCCAGCTGATCAAAGTGTTGGAACAGCAGGTATCTTGTAGATTAACCTTTTAGGGTCAGCATACACTAATTCAGATATGCTATTCGGTCCCTATAGATCCTCCTTTATACACTGTCACCTCCCAAGTTTCCATAGAGTGCACATACTAGACTGTGCAAAAACATATACCCAAAAAACAAGCAGTACACCTGTGCCAGAATAATACAACCTGGCCCCAGGTCAGGGACATTTTATGCATATTTTTTTGTCTACAGTGTTGCTATTGGTTGAAAATTTCAATATGTGCGAACGTTACAGAGAATTTTCTAAATTCCATCCAGACCCTCCTGCTACAACAGTTCAACACATAGGATATTAAGAAAATAATCAAATATAAAATTGAGATAAATATTTGATCATAAATTGTTGTCAGGACATCCATGAGTGAAAGTCTGATACTGATTATACCTGCACTCAGTACAGGAAGGACAGATATTTTCTGGGATAGTGTGGAGACAATCAGAAACCTTGATAGTGTTAGAATCATACAGGGATATAAATAGTCAGGTTTCTTATAGTATCACCATAATTAAAACCAGGGTTAGACTCATAACAGGGACACTGTGCATGTAAAGGTAAACTAAGAGACTAATTAAACTAAACTAAAATACTATTAAAATGTTGTAATTATTATTAAATATCATAATAAAAAGAGGAATCCTCTTAGGAGTGGAAGTGAATGTTTGGCCAGGGGCAGAATCAGTTAGTTTGTGGTAATTTTGATTAAACATAATTTTGTAATAAGCACCATGTGAGCACACTATGAACTAAAACAATTAAAGTCTCAAATGTATATTTTGATACAGGTCCCTTCTATAAGACAGGACCACAAGATTAGTCAATAATGCAGGATCTGCCTTAGTTAATGTTGTTCTTTAGTGCCCTAATGCCCTAACAAATTTTCAATTAATCAAATAATCAATGACTAATTAACATGCAGTGAACCCTAAACTTTTAGGTCCCCTTGGGGTCTGGGGCCCTGGGCCAGTTGCCTGCTCTGCCCTGTTTACCCTTTATTGTGAGCTTAATTAACAGAACTGTAGTGTCATCATGGCGTTGCTAACTTTAAACTTGCATAAAACAGTTCCACCAAGCTGCTGAGTTATGAGGCTATCACAATTAAACAAATCCAGTGGGGGCAAAATCAACACGCACACTATAATTCAAAGAAACCACAACTCATTTTTAGCACGATACAATTGTCCAGAGCTAATTATAATCAGAGAATAAACTGTCATTTATTGCAACTGGATGGAGTAACAGATTTTTCTCTGCTCCACAGTCATGGATAACCTCATCATAACCCAGGTGGTAATCAGACTGATTCTTCACACCTTCCATGTGTTTTCAAAAATATCTACGTTAGATGTTCTCATCTTTTCATTTCTTCACCTTCATCTCATCTTTCCACCTTCACCCATATTCTTCTTTTGCACTGGTCCGTTATTGCTTGACCCTCGGGATTATAACCTCAGACTCAAGGTTCAAGTTCAGCATGTATCCATCCATACAGTATGTCCCACATTGCTTGTGTAGACTGTCATCTCTCGCCCACAGTCAATATCGCTCCGTCTTTGTGTCCCAATCTGTGGATTCTGACCTTCGACAGACACCCACTGGGACATCTCGGCACCTAAAATAAACCATGGTGTCCTTCTGCACTCTGCTTACTCAGAGAAGTCTGTGCACTGACATACACATATACAGTAATCATTCATTACCGCAGATGACTTACACAAACAGGTACCTTCATGTGCATTACCAGTTACATAAGTCATTTCATCTCTACCACTTTGTGATCAAATGAACCAAAATGAGATTCTGAAATGAAACAAAACCAGGGAGTGTTTAGCTGAATTGGAAGGAACAATATGACTCATTTCCACCCAAAACAAGTAAAAAAGGTTAATAACATCTAGTAATGAAATAACCTTTTCTCACTCCAATTAAAACTATATCTTCCTTCCTTCGAAATAACCAGAACAAGACACTCATAAAATCACTTTTGCACTGCAATTAACCAAAACAAGGAGATGATGTGTGTCTTGTGTACCTCCAGTAGATTAATCACAGCCTGATTTGTATCTTCTGCCCTTGAATTAACCCAAACAAGAGACTTGATGTGTATCTTGTGCAAATGAATTAATAAAAACAGTGAAGTGAAATTATTTAGTCGGACACTTGAAAATGAAACAATATACCATATGTCTTTGAAATAACAGTAAGTATTGTAGATATTATTGCTAAATATGTCACAAAGAGGTAAACTGTGTTAAGTTGATGTGGCAAACTCGTTAGGAAACATCCACATCCAGTAGTTGTAGTGGTCGTAGGAGCATTCATTTGGAGTCGTGTTTCAGGCCACCTGATGAATGTAGGTTCAAAATTCACTCTCTTTTAGCTCTGTTTTTGGTCTCCGCTCTTCCTGAGGGACTTATCTGGCTCTTTAGCTGATAAGCGCTCCACTAGTTACCAGCTAGTCGCTAACCTCGTCTGTCTGCCGTTTGATGCTGGGTTTTTGGAGCTTTTTCGCTGAAAACAGCTGCCTGCTGTGACCAAAAACGACAGCTAAACAACGAGCTGAGACCTGGGATAAACCTCGGTAAAGCCGAGGGGGAGCTGCAGATTTTGATACATTGTTGTACAAAAATATCAATTATAGCTGCTTTAAAGAAAAGAATGCAAACTTGTGATTTTAATGCCCACTTGTCTTCTGTCCCGTCCTGCTCCCCTGACTTCTTTCATGTTCATGTATATGCATTATATGGCCAGAAGTAACCCTGAGGCTATTAATGCCCATATAGCTTTGGAATTAGATGTTCAACAATTACATATGGATATAATGTTCGATTGTCTACATACTTTTGGCCATGTAGTGAATAAAAGTCCTATGGTAGCATTGTCTAAAAAACAGACGGACACTGGGCACATTAACGCACTCGTTCTGTGTCACAGCCAGACATTTTTCATTTTATGTTCTGTCATCACTGCAAAGGATTTCTCCTTTTTTCTCTGGTTTATTTCTCTTCCTCTTTCATCCTCTCTTCCTCTTTTTCCTCCATCTGTGTCTTATTTGTTCAACTGCCAAACAATCAGTGTTCAGAACCATTTTCTCTCCTCTTTGCTTCCATGCTGTCTCCTGTCCCATTTTCCCCCTTGCCTCTCTTTAGCCTGTAGAATTACATTTCCAGAATGCCTTGAACAATCACCTCTTCGCTAACATTTTTTTTCCCATGAAACAACAATACAAAGCACGTCTCTGCAGAATGTGACCGTGGATTTACTTGTTGTAGTTTTTATGTAGGCCAAATTCCCCATGAAGAATCTAGCTGCCAGCTAACTACCCCGGAGTGCAGATTATCCAACATTATAATGGTTTGATAACACTGTAAATACTCTATCTCTTCCTCTCAAATGTGTGTGTGAGAGAGAGCGCCTATATCAGTCACAATAATAATAACTCTTAGCCCTGCTACGATAACCCTAATCTGACACAGGAAGTAATTCCTTGTCTTCATCCAACAACAGCTGGATTTGCCGCCGTGGCTGCAGGCTGATAGTGTCACGGGATGAAGAATAAGGGGCCTCTGCCCCCTCTGTACAGGGATTACGGTAAGACAATGTGCCTCTGCGTACTGGCTTTCTCTTTATCTGAACTGTCATATTAAATTATACTACATGGATATGTATTGTAATTGTTTAATGGATTTGTAATTACACAATTACAAGGTGTAAAATGTGGGGCTCTTCAATACATACAGAATAGGAAGGACATGGTGGTGCAATAGACGTTTTATTGGAGGTTTTATCCCACAGTAGCTCTAACTGCTCTGAGCCTTAACATTTTACTTTGTTATCTAGAAGATCTACCACTGCTTTCACACCCTAAAAGGGAATTTACATATACATGCAGTACATATACTCATCACGTATACATATTTCCTTGGATTTACATTTTGTAATTTGCATATTCTTGAAATAGAGGTTACTTATGGGATAACACCACATGTGGAAATACAAGTTCAGTTTCCTTCGTTGCAGTATTGCTACTTTTACCTTGATTATTTACACGAATAAATAAATAAACTTGTTCCTATGGGAACTTATTTTCCTCTGGAATGTTATTAGGGGTTTGCATCTATCCCTCTCAGATAGCTTGATGCATATATAGATACATGGTCGACGATTCGAAGCCAATACATATTGGTAATGACTAAAATTGTAGGATCTCGACTGATGAGGGAGTACTTTTTTTTTTAACTCTGATGTAGACATGTTTTATGTTGAAATGTAGTTGCTGCACCTTATTAAAAATGCTCTCACTGTAACTGGCTCCAGATCTCATCATTTCAGATCCTGCCTCAGTTGTCCTGTCTGTTGAAGGGCTGCTTGTAGCTTTGAGTTGGCTGATGTGCGGAGATTCTTTCATCCTTAAAAGTGTATTAGTTTTGAATAACTAAAAAGATTTAAAAAACAATCATTGGTTTTTGACAATTTTGATGAATTTGACTCAAAATTTGGCATGAGTAATAGCTAATGCAATCTCTTGCAGCTACACAGGTTACAAAAAACAAGCTTGTTACCTGAAGATTGCATGATTAAGGTTGCTTCGTTCTCAACCTATCCCCTTCTTTTTGCCTGGTCATTCCTTAGTGGAGTAATTATCACTGCAACCCCCTCCCACACACACACACATAGTTTTTGGAGGGTCACTCCAAACCAAGAGTGACACTAAAACGACAGGGGGGATTAAGGGGGAGAATTGGGATGAAACCTCATTAACACTGTTCCCTAACTAAAAGCATACAGTCACAAGGCCTTCTCACTGAGGGAAACTCTTTTCCTCAACTGTGACAGTGGAGCTGCTTTTGGTCCAACAGCAGCAGCACTGGTCAGTGAATGTAAGGCAAGGTTTTTTGAACTCAGTCAACTTTCCTGTGAATGACAGTTAAAAGAAGCTGCAGCATTTTCAGTATAAAGGGAGACTAGCTCGTTTTGTGTGGATCTGAGCACTACACATTATGGGATGTTCTTTCCCTGGGAAAGTGGTCTATTAGAGCAGGTAGCGGCTGTCCTGACAGACCTGCATTTGGCTGTAAATGAGGAACCACCATGTTTTGTCATGTGTCACTCTTGGTGGAGGCCAGGATAACCTAAAGAGAGGGAGACTGAGTAGGGCAGGCTGAAGAGAGGCAGAGGTGCAACATGGGAACAGTATGTCGAGGTAAATCTAATGTCATCTGTGTGTTACATAGCTGTGGGAGCAGCTTGTAAAAATACCTACCTCTTTACACTGTAGCCTGAAATAAGGTGAAGCTCTTATCCAGGATTGAATTTCTTCTAGACTCAAATGTCAAAATCCTATTTGTCTCTCCCCACAATTTTATATTTCTTTGATGTACTCACTAAAAGCTCTCTAAACAGTGTCCCTTTTACTGTTTAGCTGCCAAAGTCCAGATAAGAGAAGACGGATCTTGATAAAAAATACGCTCATCTGGGTTGCCTTCAATTATTACCATGCACTAACAACCAGACGCCCCCAGCCTAATAGTTGATGAACTAGTTGATAGATGAATATCATGTCCCCAATCCTGCGATTCCAGCCGGGGACATGTTGTGTCATGCCCCCCTTTTTCTTCCCACATTTCCTGTCTCCTCACTGTCAACTATCATAAATAAAAGCAGCAATGCCAGAAAAAAAGAAAAAACAACAAGCAAACAAACAAACAAAAACAGTTGCTCTTCGAGTAGTAAGCAGTGCTTTAGGACTTATTTCTGACCTGTGTTTTGCATCTCAGTCTCCTTAGAGGGAGCGTTTTGGGTCTGTGTGCAGCCTAAGCAGAAAGACATGCAGACTCCCAGAGTTTGATACAAGTGATGCAATTACCTCTCCATGTTTTTTTGGGGAAAAAAGGATAAATAAATCATATTTTGATCTACGGCTGACTATGTGTAAATATAATATTATACTAGAGAAGATGATAAACTTAATATCACTCGAAGACAACAGTGAAAACCAGGACTATTTTTAGCAAATATTGTACCACTTAGAAGTAAGTATCAAGTCTCAATTAATAAAACCAAATATGATTTTTAATAGTTGTAGTGCATTTATAATACAGCAATTTACACAGCAATTGTAATTCTTTTGCTAAACTGCCGTTTTTATAGAAAGCATAATGCCGTGTTATTTGCTGCGTTGTTATAAACATATGTAAATGCAGTAAGTAGCATTCACATAGTTTTTTTTCAAGGAGGTTGCGGAGTGTCTAATGCAAAACTGGTTCACAAAGGTGTCAGAAAAGCTGAATTCCTTGCCTCTCATTTCTGAAACCAAACCTATGTGCTCGTGAAATATTTGGAAATGTAAAACTTTTCAAAATCAGCAGACAAACTCACAACAAACTCACTGCATGTCTGCTATTGATATACAGCAGTAAAATCATTACAGTGAATTCACGATGTTCGTATAATGGAGTTCTACTGCCTAATTATGCCTATCAACTTATTATTATGATTAAGTGCATTTCTACACCACTCTAATTTCTGATGAAGTTCTACAAAAAACAACTTAAAGTCAGTGGTCACTAATTCTATTTTGCTTTGAGCATTCTGTTTTAATGTGATTAAAGTGTCTTAGAATGTCTTTGGAGCTATAAGTTACTAAAGTAATTAAAGCAAAATCCCAATCTGTTTCTAGCTACCATTCACCGACAATTGGCAGTTCTAGACACTAATGGAGAGGCAGTGTATTTTGTGCCAGCATGTGATTTTGTGAATATTTGGGGGGAGTAAAAAGAAGGATAGCATCCTCCAGAGAGAGCTCCATTTTGTTGGCTGGTGTGCAGTCCTGTTACTGGCAGTCAAATAAGGATATATGTTCTTTCCATTTCTATGTCACACACTCTGCGTCTTTGTTTCTGTGTCATTTCTGTTCCTCTGCCACCACTACACACACTTCACTACACGCACATTGGCACGTACTATACAAGTGTAAACACATGCCTGGGCCGCAGGCTCACCGAGAAATCCACACACACAGGAGTATAGGCAGGCATACACACACACACTTTGGGGCCTCAGGGGGTGTGTGTTGGTCAAGGAAGGCAGCTATGACTTTGCCAACGGGAGTGAGGACAGACAGACAGGTGGGGGGTTAAGGGGGTGGGAGCTACAGAGATTAATGATCTGGAACTCTCCAGAGTGTGTGTGAACATGTGTGTGTGTGTGGCCCCTACAGTGGAGACATTATGCAGAGCAAAGCTCTCTCTCTGAAGGATGGACTCGTTTAACGGTGAGAGGCTATTTCCACTGTGACTCGCGCTGGGCTGGATGGGATTTGGCTGGATCTCTCTCTCACTCACACACTTTACCTACACACACACACACACACACACACACACACACACAAACATACTTTGACACAGCAAGCAGTGCCGCCGGTGCAATGTGGGGAGTCACAAAAAGTCAGCTTTTACCAGAACCCCCCACTGAGTGACATATTAACCTAGTACCCTCACACACACACACATAAACATAAACACATGCACACACACGCGCACACACACACACACACACACACACACACACACATACATGCATACACAGGGGGCACACTTGTGTCATTTACCCTCAGCATGTAAACCAAGGCAGGAAGCCAGCAAGATGAGATTACTAAGGAGCTTAGTTCGAGATGCTGCCTACACACACACCTACACACACATACACACATACACATACATGCATACACAGGGGGCAAAGCAGGTGTGCTGCATAATAAACACAGAGGAGGCACAAATGACATGAATTAAAGATTGATTGGCATTTAGCATGTGTTCCTTTGTCTGGTTAGTATGTTTCTGCGGTTTGTTTGACATCCTAAAGATCCTTCGTTTTTAATTTTGCCTGCTGTTTTGATCCTGTAATCAGTCACTGCTGTATAGTTTCGCGTTTCTCCTCCTTTCCTTTTCTTTTCGTGATAGAAATACTGAGAGGAAATTAAGACTTTTTAAAAAAACTCTCTTCATAATGCTGTTTCTGGAACGTGGGCGGGCATAGCCTCAAGAAACAGCATTATGCTGCAAAGGTCACCAATTGAACTCTGTGGAACAGCTGGAGAACTTGGTGGGTTGGGGTGGTGGGAGACACATCAGCAAAATGAAGTTCCTTTTTTGCGAGGCGCTTACTGTAACATCAGCACTGATTTCTCTATGTATCTCCCATGGGAGGATTCATCTAGCTACACGAGTGGGAAGTAACTGAAGTAAAGTATCTCATCAGACATTTCCACTGTAAGTGAAGGCAGTGAGAGAGAAGCTACAACATGGCACTACTGAATGCTGGCAGGTGATACAAAAGAATTTTGTCTTATTTTGGAAGCTAAGGTTTGTTGGGCTGACGTGAATTGGTTATACCAAATGTGAAGCTGAGCATGCTTATATCAAAATAATAAGTCGTTGTTTCATCTGCTGCACACTCTAGGGCTGCTCAGAGTGAGACTTTTTACATTGTACGATATAAATCAGCCCCAGCTGGCTTGGCCTATGAAAGATAACTTACATCATCTGATTAAATCTAAATACACATAGATTTTCTGTAAGATTTCAATTTCCTACAGTAAGAATCTTGATGAGACATTTCTGAGGGCTTTTAAATAACACAAGTGCTGATCATTGTTTATGGGTTTAAGGATAATGATTGTAACTTAAAACAGCTTACAGATTTACAGTAAAAATGCTGTTTGTCAAAAAAAAAATTATGTAAAATCATACTGTAGGTGATTAATGGCTATATTTGGGGTGTCGTTCTAGAATACAGTGTTGGATGGTGAGTCTGCAGTGAAGGATCGCCACATGCTCCTGACTCGCAAGACAGATCATTGATCCGACCTGGACTATTACATTTCTATCCCCATGTCGTCGCTACATTTTTACACTGATGATAACTTTTGACCAGCAGGGAGGACATTCCCATGTGTTTCTACCAGTACTGAATACTCCCCTTTTTCATTTTGCTCCTGGCTGACTTTGGCTGAAATCTGATCATTTTTGAGGTTTTCTGGGCGAACCCCTCACAATGCTCTGTGCAGGAGTGGAGTGCTGGGTGAGCTGGGTAGCCACAGTGAGCATTTACTATACATATACTACTCAAGCATCACTGATACATATTCCCACAAAGAGAAATTGTGGGCTACAAATTTGGTTAAAATAAAGATAAAACACGTTATCCAGCTCAACATCACATTTGAATACCAAGTGTAAATGGGGTCTAGAATAGGTCTAGAATACATCAAACAGCATCAAAGTACAATCGGATTCTACCTGCCACTGTGTGCTGTAGATGGAAAGAGAATAGTGTGACATTTAAAAAAAGGCTACCAGTTAAGCTCTCTCTATTACAGCCTCTCTGTCTCCTCTGACTGAAACCCACAAACAGATACAAAAGCACTAAGGAAAAAATACACACAACGCATACTGTAATCTTGTACATGTGAGTTAGGAGAGACAAATTGGCATTTGGAAAATATCACAAGGGATAATGTTGATCCCAATGTGGCCGAATAAACACACTAGGTTTAGAGGAGGGTGGAGGACGGAGAGAGGAGAAGGAAAAGAAGCGAGGGGAGGAGGAAGCTGCAGAAATCCAGTCAGGTGACAAATCACACATGGAAACACAAGAAGGAAGATGAAAAGAAAAGGCCTGAGTGAGAGGTACAGTAGGTAGAGGAAGGTGGAGAGAGGTAGAGACAGAGAGAGAGCTTTCCAGCAGATGAAATCCATCTCCATAAAAATCCAATCCTCTTACTCTGCAATATGCTCCAAATGGGTGGATTGACATAAGAGGTCACAACCCTGACCGTAACCCTGGCAACCATTTCACTCCCCATCCCAACCCTAACACTCCGCTCTTCATATCTCCTTTGGCTCTCACATTTTGTCATTCACTATTCATACCTCCTCACATCTCAAACCACTCTTTCCTCCACTCTTCCACATTTATATAAAACCAACACACTGCAATTCACTCTGACATGTGTTGATTGTATTGCAGACGTTAAAACATGTACAGGCCATCACCTTTGGCTGCTGTTAAAGGATTGGGGGTTTGCCTCATGCAAGCGAAAGATGGAAGGAGCCATAATGAATAAGTGAAAGCAGGAGCTACAATTGCTGGACAAAAAAGCAATACAAAAGGCATCATTTAATGTATCACAACATTTTTTATGAGGCTTGCTCTTGTGATTGTTCCGAGTCGGATTCACCCAACTCTCTTAACTGGACAAACTTGGTGTGTGTTTGAGACCTGAAACAATTCTACAAAAATATTAATAGTATAGCTGCCAACAAGGTGTCATCAGTGCAACGCTATACTGTGAAAGACTTAAAGACGGAAATGGCGAATGCCACAAATTCTATTAAATCACTTGTATATGTCACATAAGAACAAATCTATTCGTACGAGTGGTTCTTGCATGACTTCCAAAGTCATGAACGCCAAATCTGTGGCCTGAAAATGACTAGAGATTTGAATGAACCCAGCTGTCACACAAGAAGTGTGCATTTTGAGCTTCATAAAGCTTATATATACAGTAGAGCACAGCTTCCATTCAGAGACCATCTGCATCCAAGGCCATTAGATGAACTTCCTCATGGAGGATAAAAGTTGAAGCCTTAAGCAATGAAAAAGTAGAGTGGCCTGATGGATCTTTCTGGCTTTTCTTTTCATCTGAACAGGTTTGGAAGAAGTACAAGCACTCCTGCACCCTTCAATGTGTGCTGCTAGGTTTTAAATATACAGTACTCTATGGTAAGTTCAAGTTCAAGTTTATATGTCACATATAATCATACTGGGTATAATCACAGTGGAATGTATGACCTTTAGCTCCTTCAATTATGCAAGAAAAATAAGTGTGAAATAGAATAAGACATAGAATTTTGCACGAAATAACTTTTTGGTGCATGTTGTAATAACAACATTTCCACAGTTCAGACATTTTACACATGCAAAAACTAAATTTGGAATTGATCACGTTAATTCATCACACTGCATTATTTACCACACAGAGGTAGATGTATGTGAGGATGTAGAATTACCAGGGTTTAAGCTTCGATGAATCCCAATTACTTACTGTGACAACTGGGGTTGTAGAAATTCTATCATAGTCTATGTTTTGCATCATATTTGTTTGTGCCGATTATAATGTGCTTACAGTATACAATGCCAAGTTATACCTTACAAAATCCATGTTAAACAAAAGTAAGAAAAAGTCAGAAATGACATTTTTCCCATGCTCAAATTATACCTGTGAAGATCTGCAACATCAAATGTGCTTTTTTAATATTGCAGCAACTATTTTCAGTAGCAGAAAATTCAGTATAATACGGTTATTAATCTAGTTTTGTATATTTACTCCATGAAGACAACACTAGACATGTATCAGAACGAGAGATTATCCTCCAACATTTTCAGAATTTGGTAAATGATCTATTTAATAATTATGACGTGCTTCCCTGGTTTTGTCTGCAGCTCTACCACACAGAACACACTGTACTGTGCATTCGCACAAGCTACACAACCACAATTCCCTCAAACATGTACTGATTGGATGAAGGTATACAGGCCATCACCTCTGGCCCTGGTTATGGGGTTGAGGGGGCAGGAGTGATGCAGTGTTGCAGAGAGTATCTGGAGAGCAAGATGGAGTGAAGAAGACTTGATGAAGGAGATCTGGAGCAAAAGAAAAGAAACTGAAGAAGGAAGGGGGAAAAACACACACACAGTATACAGATTGTAATTTCTAAAAAGGTTATATTCAGCTGCTCAATGTTGACCTCTACCCTGTTATCCAGTCAGTGTCAGACAAAAAAAAGAAAAGAGAACACGGCCTTTCACTCTTCCTCTGACTCCTTTTCTCAACTTGTGTTGCTTGGACTATTGATCCCATTTCATTTTTGGCATACCTTCTTATTTGGTAATTCACTATATTGAAATTGGGCTCTTCAGTAAAAACGCAATAATAAATACAGTCAAACTAAAAAGCTACACATGAACCTTTTCACGTGAGAATGAAATTTTCTGTTTTTTAACTTCCATAAGAACACCTTGTACTTTTATACTATATAGTGATATAGGACTGAGAGTTCTTTGAAACAGCAGGAGCTAAAATCAAATGCTATCCACAAAACTCACACCTATTCCCACTGTGCACCAGCACTACAAATCCTAAAAAATCCCATAATAATGTTCTGCAAAGCTAAGATGAAAGTACAGCAGTTCTGGAGAGTAAATTATTTATTTCTTCCCACAGTATGCTCCTTACCTAAAGACTCCAAGTAAACAACATATGTTATGAGATGTTTGTATCATTGACAGAAAATACTGTAGTGCAGATAAGGACATGAGCAGCTTTGCCAACTCTACTTTCAGGAATATAATCTCACTGTGCATAGGTTTTACATTAAATATCCAAAAGAAATGTATTTTGAATAATTATTGAATATTATACAGTGCATTGAAATGATCATGTGAGACAACAAACTGCACCAAAAAGTGGAAAAAAGAACATAAATTCACTCGTTTGGTTTGACGGGATTGCTGCTGCGTTACTACGGTGATGCCACGGCGGTAAAAGAGGGGGCTGCACTTGATAACTGTGGACATTAGGTGGCAGCAGAGTGCTCGAATCCTGATGACAGGATTTAACTATATACCCGCTTTGACCACAATGTGGTCAGCAAGGGCAGAGTGGCGCTGTCCATATTTCCGTGGTTGACTCCACAGGAAGTAGAGCTGTGGAACCGGATGTATACATGTTGTTGTTCTTTAACAGCTCTTCTGTGAACTAAGTTATATAAACTTTACCGCAGCGGCAATCACGTCAACTGAAAGGAGTGACATTTGTATGCTTCTTTGTATGTGTAAACTTAAGAAGAAATTGTTTATTCTTTTTTCATGGATTTTTATTTATCTATTTATGTATGTATTATTTTTCAATGAGCAATGTCCCAGACCCCCACCCCCCCCAAAAAAACCACGATTCTATTTTCACAGATATACTATTCTAACTTTCTAATGAATACAATTGCTTCTACCTCGTCATCTTTAAGTTGTTGCACTACCATCAATAAAACTTGGTTCATACAGATGTTTCATATTAAAAGTCTTACAGTGGCTAAAACGGCATCATCCCATCCTTTCCTGGATTCATATTAAGACTGGGGACTGATATAGATGATACAGTGGACTGATGCCAACAAAGCATGCAGAATAGAAGACACTGCCGCTTCTATGCACGGAGAGGTAGAACGATTTGAGAGACTCTCAAATCTGCAACTACAACAACTTGAAAGATAAAAGTCCTTCCCATTATTATTATCTTTTTTTTTGTGGGTTGCAAAAAATTTTAAAAAGTCAAGTCAGTCAGGCAGACAGGCTAGCAGCTATTCCCTGGCTGCACTGTGCAGTGAGTGTGTGGTGAAAATACGGATTTTTTTTTTTTCCTGACATGCTTTGTACTGTTCTATTTTAGCCTCTTCAAATACTGGGAGACATCTCTCCATAGAAATTAACCAACCAGGCGAGTCTCCCCTGGCACAGAGAATTATGCAGCAAGTTACTGGAGCGATGTTTCTACTATTCTCTGCAGTACGTATTACACAGACACTCACACACACTGGGACAATCATATGCTAAGGAAAAATAATCCACACACACACACACACACACACACACACACACACACACATGCATGCTCAATGAGATGCACACATAAGCACAAATGGAAGCATGGTTCATTTGAAACAGGCAGGGAAATAAGAGCTATATGGCTGTCTGTTGTTAGTGGGGGTAAACAGACTGAATAAAGTGTTGAATGAACAGAATTATGGACATGGACAGCTTCGCAGACACACTGGGTTTGAAAAATGAACATGCTGTGCATTTTACTGACATCTCCATGCAAGATTTGTGGATATTGAAGTCCTTTTTCTTTTTAAACATCTTCCTCTTGCTGCTATTCAAAGCCTCTATAACGTAAAATGCAGTTTTAATATGGAATCCTCTTCCTCCTCTCCTCCTCTCTTCCCTGCCACTTAATTTGTAATCCAGCAGATGGGGGGACAGATGGAAAAGAAAAGTGGAAACGAATGAGGAAGGTCCAGAGTATCATCTGTAAGTTACTGGTACGGCCACCAGGTGGATGTTGGAGTGATACTGGATGTTGACTACACAGCATTGCTCAAGTGGCCACTGCAAACTGTAACAGGAAATCTAGACAAAATGTAAATAAAACTTAACAGATAATTGTAATATGTAAGCCATGAAATGTTTTGGCGAACTAGTATGGAACTTAGATGCAATGAAAGAGTAACTAAGATGTGATTGGAACCTCAGGAAAAAGTGAGTAAGTTGACCTTGACGTAAGATTATCTTGTTGAAGTGTTCCCAAGGTCATACCCTTTTATTAGAAAAAATCAGAACATGGTTAGAAGTACAATAAGCAACTATTTGCTTTACTACACATGACGTTCTGTGTAGGCCCGGGTATCAAACCCAAATACTTTTGTGTTTGAAATGTGTCCACAGCATCAAGTATTGAAAACTGTACTTCCCAACAGCTGGCATTGAATGCTTCGTCACATTTGCGCTCTGCTTTCCTTATTCTTTGATCGGACAGCTTTGGACATAAAGGCCCTTAAAACTTCTCAATCTGCACATCGATTACAGAGTCCTGATGAAGCAGATTAGCTGAGTTTTTGAGTTGTTAAACTCTCTATATAGTAATGTATAGTACCTAAAGCTAACCCTTTGAGTTTTAGAGAAATACTTAAGGTTTGAAGCCAAGTTTTCAGGGGCATTACATCATAATTTCACCAATTTTAGGCTGCATCGCACTTACTCAAAGTTTAGACGACATTTAATATTTAAGAGATTTGGCTTCTTTTGTTAAGTAAAAGAGAGCTTTGTGAGGAAATGAAAAAAAAGTTAAAATTCCTTTAAAAAGCCAAATTCAATCAAATTGAATCATAGAGGCGCTATAATTTAAAAAAAAAAAAAATCAAATGATACCCAAACCTTCTTCTATCCTCCACATTTATAGTTTCACAGTTTCCTTAGCCATGTGTAACCTCATAAAGGTTGATTACGACTGCTTTTTTTCTCCACTTTTTTTTCTTCAGTTGGATGGTTTTAATTCAAATCCAGGTAGCACTGACAAACTCTGAAACCTGTAGATACTTTTTCAATTCATTTTGCAGTCAATTTTGCTTGAAGATTGTGGAGCATATCATGGGACAAGAGAGGAAATGTCTATATGCAATACACCTTCCCCCCAACTGTGAAACACTATAATTGCATTTCAGCTTTGCATCAAAGAGTTAATGAATGCAGGATAAGGCAGGACAATACAACAAACTGGCGTCCACAGGTGAAAAATGACCACAGGGTCTTGTCTTAAAGACTACAGCGGGCCACAATAACTCACTGGAATAGGTTCAAGTGCGCATCAATCACTCCTCCATCCAATCAAAGAAGCACAGATGGCGGGGCTTGCCATCAGCAGAGTTGTGATAGGGTTAGAAGGGGCACAGCACGGAGTCTGTTGGTGCATTATCGGCTTCAATCACAGTAATGCACCATGCTCCCACAACGACCTCTGGGGTGTGTGTGTCGCCCATACATCATCACTATCCATTTGCTGGACCCACTGACCAACACACTCACACACTCACTATCTCACCACATATCCTGGCACTGAAGGCACTAACAAACAGGCAGGCAACATAGCACAACATGCATGAAATAGCTCATACAGACTATTTCATAGCATGAACGCACCCCAAAGTAGTCTATCATAGAGCGTGTGAAAGAGGAAACAGGATTAGAGCAGTGGTTGGCTGGGGCAGAGACCTGCGGCGCAGACACAACGCTTCATCACGGTCTACAAGCACTTATAGAGACAGAGAGACAGCGAGAGGCTGAGATGAAAAGGAGGATTCTCTCCTCTTTTATTTCAGTCCCTCCCACTGCTCTTTATCTAACCCTTGACTTAGATTAATCCTGTTATGGTGTGACGTGAACCTGGGGCGGCAGAGAGACATAGACAGACAAAGGGAGAGAGGGAGATATGGGTTCATGCAGCTACATACAGCAGAGGCACAATGTGGACACAATCAAAGCAGCCACAGACAGACTGATTGACAGAGGGGTCAACTGACTGGTCAGCAGGCAGATAGACTGGCCAGGGAGCTGACCACATGGAAGTGACAGTGTTCTTCAGAGAACGTCTTGTTGGCAATTTTTTAGGTGGTGTGAGCTTATGGCCCGATTAACCTATAAGGTGACCTCGGGGCAGAAATTTGCTGTACAAAGGTAGGTACCACCTTTTCCCCTTTGTGTAGCAGACTATTACATGACAGCTTCAGTATTTTCCCAGACACCCTGAAACTAGCCAGTGTGTCTATGCTGGAACAGTACCTCACACTAGGTCTTCTGTCAGTTGAGGAAATATGATTAAACACAACTTTATTTAAGAATTTTCACCTTGTGAGCAGAATATTACCTAAAGTAATTGCACGTAACTCCATCACCAGACAAGAATGTTGATACTAGACGATTTTGAAAAACCCCAGACTACGTTCAGTGACAACAATTAAAAACATTCTCTTTCACAGCAATATCTACATATGGCAACTACAGTATGGTTAAGGTTGGGGGAAGATCTTGGTGACGGATAATCAAAAAAGTGAACAGGATGCAAATGCAGTTTTCCGCATGAAAGTCTGATTTGTCAACACAAATCCACCACCCCGACCTCTATCACCTTAATTTCTGCCTCGCTGGAGAAAACTACTTCCTGGCATTGGACTTGAAGGTGTGGAATCGTTTAATATGGATGTCATTCCTTGGGATAATGGGCTGTTTTGATACCTGGACAATTCCTGTACAATTTTGTAATTAATCAAACTGTGTGCAACTAACTTAAATGTTGTGAACCTGAGGCTTCTGACGCCCCTAGGATTCCGGGGCCCAAAGGCAATAGCTAGGTTGGTAATCTAGCCTTGAGCAAGCCGCGTGTTTTATCTTGTTTTTAAATATTTATAGTACTTCAGGTATAATGTCAGAGGTGAGGAAAACAATGGACACATGGAAGCAAAGTCACATCGTACAGTTTGAGATCATATGAATGAAACAATCTGACTGACTTATTTCGAACAATTAGAGAAGAGCTGTGATTGGTTCATTTCTAACAGTTGGTAGTACAAATGTCTACCTATGTTGGTGGGATGTTGCTTTAGGTTTTATCACTGTAAAAGAGCAATGAGTTGTTAATGGCATTTGTGAGTATATCACCTATTGTTCTCAAGTATGATTATTAAGCTATTTCAACTGTGTGAGACATTTCAGACGAAAACATTGTACTCTTTACTTTATGATATCTATCTAATGGATCGAGTTAACACTTTAAGAAATGTGAAAGTTTTATATCCAAAACATACAATGAGCTCATCAAATATGCACCGTCGGAGTTCAGCGTCTCCAGCGTAAGAGAAAGGAATATGTCTGCTTCAAAGGAACTTTCATTTTCATCCAGTATTTTCTAACAGCAGAATTAAATTAATGTGCAGTTGGACTTCATAGGGGAAACACAGGCTAATCTCCCTTCTCCATTATTGGGTGAAATGTGTGTGTGTGTGTGTGTGTGTGTGTGTCCTTTCTTATTATTCTCTCCTCAAAAAAGGACCAACATAAGCAGTATATGAAGCAGTCAGACCACCTACAGGATTAAATGTTAAAAATTTACTTGACTTTCACTTTAAAGATTCCATATTTTGTCTTACCTTGTAACATTTGCAACATTTTGATGACAGATTGTGTATAAGTACACAATCAATTTTGGAGAATTCCCAAGTCCCATTTATTTGTCATTTTTTTAAGTATGTGCACTGGACATAGACATCTGTTATTGATCAATGACCTGCCACTCTCAAAGCAAACATGAGCTGAATAATACTTTTCCCAGTGGGTATACATTTGGTTGCCATAAGGTTAAGATGGAGCTAACTTGTGTGACACCCAGGAGAGCAGGTTAAGGATCTCTTTCACTGAAAGGAGGAGCTCAGTTAGCAGTTGAATATCCTGCTCACTGCCCACTCTGAGCAACGCTAAAACTGGCCTTCATCAGAAGGCAGGCAGTAAAGCAGCAATGTTTCATAACAGTACAGCAAAAACTTGGCAAAACAGACACATTACTGATAAGCAGCAACACGCTGTGAAATCATAATGGCAAAATAATTAGCACGCACAATTACACAGTGTAATAGGAGGCTCTATGAGTGCTAAGCTAAACCTGGAAGATGGTGGGAGGGAGAGATAGAGAAAGAGAGAGAGAGAGGATATCAGTTGGTACAATATAGAGATGTATGCATATTCACAACATCGACACAACAAGTATGTGTCTGCAAAGATAGGAAGTGGCTCATGGAAGGTTTATCTTATGAGTTTATGTAAGGGTTATATGTACTCTGATGGTTAAAGAAAAGCTTATCTCAGCTGTAACTTGTGATTGGAGGGCAAAGAGTAGTCCATCAAACGGTTTATGATGGACCACATATTATAGAGGAAGGATTCCCAGGATATATGGTAGGGTTTACTGTGTGATGACCCTTTCTGGGCAGGCCTCCTTGGCCTCTGCAGGAACCTGGCGGGTGGAGTCGGGTCATCACAGAAATTCAGCTCACCTAAGCTGATGACAGTCAGCCACTCTTTCTCTCTCCCAAGGTTTGGTTGTTGTGTTCAGCGTGTCTTTTTTTAAATTTCCCTTTTAGTTATGTAATATAAACCTAAGATCATATTAATTGCAACTAACCATTATATTATTGGAATATTTGATAATTACAACAGTGATATTTATACATTTCATATTTTTATATACTCAAAAAATGCACAGCCCGGCTACACACTTATATTACATGAATTTAGTTTTTATCCCTTGATTTTTAAATCCCTTTTTATTCCAGTAACATATCAGAGGAAATAGATGGTGTTCCATCGCTAAAACCTGCAAGCTTTTGTATTTCATACATTGCACTGCAGAATTTGGTGCCAGTTTTCACATAAATACCCCCATTTGTAAAGGCCCAGGACCAGATGCCATTATCCAGATATATCCAGATACAGATTCAGTGTCAATATCAGGTGGAAATGGGGTCAAAGATGTTGGTGGAAACGAAATTCCCACATCCTGCTTGTAACTTTGCACTGATCAAGTTCGTATTTTAACATTTGCTTAAAAATGTCTGGCTTGAGGCCATTGATTAAATTATGACGACTTATTTCATTCATTTCAATTAACAGTTAATTAATTCATTAATTTGTGTGGTGGTATGTGGTTGGATTTTTACTTGTCTAACATACCTTTAAAATGCTGAAAACACCCCATTTATGCCTTGAAAGGCACTAATTTATGCAGTTTAAAGTGGCAGTAATTTGTTTGAGTATTTATAGAGGAACATTTTGTCCATGCGTATGATTATGCTGGTGTGCATGTCTTCTTCTGTAAAGTCTATTTAACAGTCACTTGAGTGTCAGGGAAGCAATTGAGGAAATCAGAAGTAGGAAGGAACAGAGTCGGTCAAGTAGAGTAGCATCATCCAGACCTGTTCCATTTAGATTGATTTACCCTGAGCAAAGGGTCTGCAATTATTGCCTGAGCAATCTCTTCAAGTCAAGAGCACAAAATTAGAGTGGAATCACACTCCTCCTTCTCCTCTTCCTCTCTTCTCCTCCAGCTATAGACCCGCTCAACAGTGAAGTAGATATGCAGGCTGGCACCAAGCGGCAAACTCAGAAATGCAGTGACAGCCACAGAGTGAGCTCCACTAGAAGGGAAACAACATCTGCCCAGGGTATTC
>NTHP01000169.1:446074-495682 GCA_003416845.1 Oplegnathus fasciatus
CAGTGTACATATGGACCAATAGGGAGTCTATTAGTCCAATCAGTATATATTTGCCATATCATCATGTATTTTCATATAAGAAACTATCATTAAATATACTGTGATACTATGATTTTATTGATTCATTTGGAATTATCTTGTTTGTTTGCAGTGTAGAAACAAGACAGTGGTAACAAAAGTAAAGTGTATTTATTGGGGGAAGTCCTGATGAAGTTAATTTGCAGCCTTGATCCAAGTCGAGTCGAGTCATGATACAGTATTTACATTGTGAAGATAATGTAGGTGCAGAGTGCACGCCTAGCCTAAGGGAGGCTATGTGTGTATGTGTGTGTGTAGGTGTGTGTGTCTCTACACATGTACATTCATTTGCATGAATGTATACAGTTTTGTATGTCTACGTATGCTTGTGCATATGCAAGTTTAAATACACTGCATGTTTATGCTTGTGTACTCGTGTGATTTTTGTGGCTGTCTGCTTGAGTGTACATTTGTGTGTTGCCCATGAGCGTGTGTGTATGTGTATGTGCGTGCATGTTAACCATCAATCCTATAAGCCTAACTAGATGTAAGCAGAAGGGCCAGTATAATCCAATGGATGCCCCTGTAAATAGGATAGACAACTATATAGATCAGCTAGAAAGAGTTATAACTCTAGTTCTAATCAGATAAAAAGAGAGGCAGAATGGAGGGGAGGAGGCAAAGTAGAGGAACTAAACTAAGAGGAGGGGAGGATGTGATGTAAAAGTGGAGTATAAAAAAGACTGATAAGTCAAAGCACCTGGAAGTTAAGAAAGCTAACGGTCAATTTCGAGAGAAGGGCAGATAGAGAGGACGAATGTGGGTAAATTATAAAGAAAGAAAGAGTGAGAGAGAGACACACACACACACAAAGAAAATCAGAGAGAAAGAAGAGAGGGCTGCATTAAGTGTTTCCACTCTGTCCGCCTCAGCTTGGCCCCTTCAGCTGAAACTAAATTAAAGGCTTTGTTCTATGTCAGTGTATGTGTGTGTGTGTGTGTGCGTGTGTGTGTGTTTGAGGGGTTGTTTGGGGGTCAGGTTGGAAAAAATAAGGAAACACAAAAAGAGCAGAAAAAGCGAAGAAAAACAGCGTCATCTCATCTGCACTCCTCTCCACCCCAGAATTTGTCTTTCTAATGTAACCTGATGTGTATTCAAGCTTTAAACACAAAAAATCCCTTCAGAATTAAGATCACTCCTTCACCTGTCACTCCCTACTCCTTCCCTTGTTCATCCCCTCCCTCCCCCTCTCTCTGTCACTGGTGATGGATGTTGCCTGTGCTTCAGACTGAAAAGGGAATAGACTGTTCTCTCTGTGTGTTTCACAGCAATCTGGAGCTGTCAATAGACACACACACACACACACACACACAACTGTGTGAAGCTGTCATGTCTCTATCAAACAACCTGTCTCATGCATCAAAGACAGAGAGCGAAACACCCGGAGAAAACATAAACTGCAACAACAACTTTGTCCAAGACAAGTTGCATTTTGTGCATTAAGTTTTTAATTGTTTTTGTTGGAAACTTTGGAAACAAGTTTCTTTTAATTTCAGATGTCCTACCTCGACTGTTATCTATATTTCCAGACACACATCACAGGATCATCATCAGAGCAGATACAGCGTATACAGCGACGTCTTACCTGGGATGAAGGAGCGATTTCAACAGTGTGGGGGTTCTAGGGGTGGGACGTGAGCACTGCACCGTTTAACTGTTGTCAGCCTATGTGGTTTAAGAATGTGTATTACATATCTGTATCATATTATTGTTTTCTGTATTTATCATGATTTATGTATCATGTGTTGAACAATGTGTGCATTCTATGTTTTGCCTGGCTTCAAGACAAATTTCCCTTTGGGGACGATAAAGTTAAAGTTGAGGTTGAATTGAGGAAAGTAGGAAGATAAAATTTACAGAAAATATATCTGAATAGTTAACTGAATTAACATAAATATATATATATATATATATTTTTTTTAAGTTTAAAGGTTCCATATACGACATTCAGAATGAGTAGTTGTCGCACTAGAGCACAGCATCTCAGACCAAAACAAACAGGCGCAAATGGACTTCATTCATACTTGACAGAAACAAAATAAAACTCACCAAAACATCTATAAATAGTTTATAAATAAATAGTAATAGTAAATATTCAGCTTGAGCAAAACATTTGCGCGTATCGCGGGGCTTTGCAGAGTGCTGTGTGGGGAGGACTGGGCGGAGCGGACCAGCGGCTCACTTAGCCCTTGCTCGCCAGCAGACAGCTGCTGAGCAATCGGGGAGCTTTAGAGGAGAGAGCCGAGGGCAGAGCCGGAGCGTCTGAAGGAATAAACACCAGGAGTCACACTGGATTCTGCTCTGATCTGGAGCCGTTTACCAGCGGGAGGAGAGCTCAGAGTTTATTTTTTAAACTTTTGGGATTAAAAAGTGGATTTATCTTGACTCTCGCTTCTCAGCCTGTCTGCAGCAGCAAGCCACAGAGTTGCCGACCTCCACTGTGGGTGTTATAATGTAATTAGTCTCTCTTCATCCATATTGACTGCTGACTGGAGGGGAAATGTACAGAAGAGAGGAGGGAAAGACTGGAGGAAAATAACAGAAAGAACCGGAGTCTCTGGTGAGTGCTGAGTTCGAACACAAACACACAGACACGCACGCCCTCAGACACAGCGTTGCTGCCGTTGTTTGCTAGGAGCTATTAGCTTGCTAGCTATCCTGCTAGCTAGTTTGATGGTTGTGAATACCTTCAGCTGAGTGGGAGGTCGCTCTCTTCTTCTCTTTATAAACATGGTGCGGACTCACATGCACTAACATGTATGCGCGGCCGTCCCGGCTTCAAAACAAAGAACAGAGAAGCAACACACACAGAGGGAATGTGACTTCAGTCTCTAATCAGGACGCCATTACTCCACTATATCTTCACATAGCAAATAGTTGTCAGCTGCTATAACAGTGAACAAGTCACTTAACATAACTATACATTCAGCCATTCTAAGCGTTGTTGTTGTTGTTAGATCTCTCATCAGTATTGAGCTGCTTTGCATCTTGACCTTCTTTCCTGTTTTCTCTCACAATATGACTCATACAATCCCAGGGGCGTCTGTCACCCTGTGTTTGTGTGCATATAAATTAATGTGTGATTTTTAACTTGTACACTCTGACTCTGAGTGGGTCAGGAAGTGGGGAAAAAAACAAACACTCACACACACATGCACACACACACACACACACACACACACACACTTGATCGCAACCAGCTGCTGTGATTAATGAAACTACAGATTGTTTATGTCCCTTCAAGGGATTCTGAATTAATTCTTCACTTTCGTGTGCTCGCTGCTGTTCTGTCTCTATCTGTTGCCCCGTCATACATGATGAGGTACATTAGTGCAAATGTTTCCTTGAAAATAAAAAAATACAAACGATGCATTTGATAAAAACAGATATATCATACCAGCCCAATCCGCAAAGTGTCCCATCTTTTGTATAAGGTTTATCTTTTCTTTTTTTTAAAAATCAAATTCAGGTGTCATCACGTGTATGGTCCATTGAAGGGAGAACCCCTTTATACAGGAAGTGGGGAACTGAAAAGATTCAGTACATGTGTGTCCTAAATTTCTCTCATGAAAGAACGGAACTCACCAATGTAACCTCCAGCAGAACAAGGCATTTATGCTGCATTCAGGCATTATTCTAAGATAACTAAAATAAAGCCTAATTGTTCTAATAATTCTCTTTAAACTTTTATTTAGACATGAAAGATTCATCCAGAGCATTGAACAAGAAATAAGGGCCTTGCTCAAGGGCACCTCAGTGGTTGTTTAGTCACAAGCTTGCTTCTTAACCTTTACTGCCCCCATTTTGTGCATCCTCACGTAATAGGTGGTGCTGGAGGCTTAGTGACGAAGGGACAACTTGTGCTCTTAGTTGCTCACTGGGTAGTACGATAACAGTTCAATTCAATTCAAGGGTGCAGATTTTGTGGAGCAGTTTTTACTCCAGCAGAGCAGGGTAATATAAAGTTGGATGCAGCTAATATGACAGCTTCTGGACACTCTTGGCCTTAAAAAGTCTGCACTGTCAAGTTCACAATTGGTCGGATGTGCAATTCTTAATGTCAAAGTTCACCAAGAAGTTGAACTCCATGCTAAACTGTGTGTGGACTCTGATCAAGATGATTCCATTGAAAAGAACTGATTTGTTATAAATGCTGGTGTGACCAGGCCCTCAGACAAGTTCACTGATGTCACCTGGATTTCAGGGTGATGAAGTCCTAAACCATAATGCTGCACTGCCAGCATGGGCCACCAAATGTGAAGCGGATATAAAATGTCAAATAGTAAAATATGCAGTGACTCTATTAAAAGTGTCACACGCATTTATCATACCCTCTGTTATATTGATATGGAATGGCAACAGAAATGTACTGAAACCTTAATTGATAATCCAAAGCAATCAGACACATATTCACTGACCACCAGCTGCTCCTCGTGACAATCAGGAAGCATTCATTGCCATCACAACTGATAAATGAAGCAATACCCTGCTTAGTTCTTGCATTCCAATAACACCCACATTACCAACTAACTAGCCCGTCTGGGTAAAAACAACATAGACCAGACTGAATTTGTTCAACTCTCTGATCTGCCTTGGCTGCAATAAGAATAAACAAACACTGTGATCGGCAATACAAGAACGTTCAGACTGCTGCTTAACCAGCTTGGCAGGGGTATAAAGATAGATCAAATTTGATTTTCTGCACTCCAAAGAATACTTGTGGATTGCTTAATTTGCCTTGACAAGGACAATGTATCTGGTGGAGCATTTCCAAATATGGCTAAATGAAGTGCTGCACCAACATTATTCTGGCCTGGACCTCTTCTCATTGAACCACTGAGTCAGTTATACAAATGGAGCTTCAAGAGTTCAGGTAAACTCAAGTATATACAGAGGGAAAACTGGAGAGTATGATTTCATTTAGTTTCTATGACCATCAGCCTGTCCATTAAGAGAAATAAGAATATTGGCCTACAAAGGCAGAGAGCAGTAAAAAAGGTTTTGAAGTTTTGAGGCTGGCCATGCAAAACAGATTATATATTAGATATTATATTACCTCAATTACAAGACCTTGTACAAGGGCTTAAAAATGCAGATTATACTCTTGGCCTTTAAACAATCTTAAAGGTATGCAGGGAGAATACGCAGTATTTAAAATAAAATGCTTTTTAAAATGCTTTATGTGGTTGTGGCTTGGACTTTAGTTTGTTTAGTTGTTTTTTTAACAACAAATGTAAGTAATGTGACCGATTACTGCATGTAGGTACTCAACAGTCACTCATAAGACAAGCATTTTTCTGTGATATATACTTGTGGTATTAAACCTATAAAACCAAAAAACTCAAAAAATGGGTAATCCACTTCTGTTGCTCTCCAGTGGGCATCTAATTTCACTACACTCCTAATACAACCGTGGAGCCACACTTGTCTCTCTCAAATGCAAATATTTCAATTTCATCTCATAAAATTAAATTGCGTTAAAAGTTAGTGAATCCATCCTTTGCCCTTCATCGTGCCTTTCTTCCTCTTCTCCCCCTTGCTGTCTGTCTCCTACTGGTGGCTGGGCTGTTATGAACCTAGCATAGCCGTGACGCTCGAGATGTGAAATTGAAAAGCCAGTCCCCTGTTTAAATATCCCATTTATTGTCACACGCTAATGAAAACAATCTTTCACTGTTAAATTTGAATAGGCGAATTGCATTTAAAAATACATAAACCAAGAGAGCCTGACAAATGCAAGATGATAGAGAGAGACAGTTTGAGGTATGCGGGGGAGACAAGTGTGGACAAGTAGAATAAGAGAGAGCCAGTGTGCTGCGCATTATGGAAGCTGTAGGATCATCCCTGCTTAAAATACATAAAAAACAGTTCACCTTGTACCCAAATGTAACTTCTGTCCTCTTTTTCTGTCCCTTCTGTCTTGACCCTACATTACTATAGCCCTAGGATTGTCCAGTCCCAACAAGAATAATAAGTATAGCAATCTAAATATGCCAGGTTGCTGGGAGGTGTATGCATTTTTGCTGTCTGTCCAATGGTTCTCCCTAGCATCTGAGCATTTTAAATAACAAAACCAACTGTGCTATGTCTGGCTACAAACAATATACTATACATTTAAAGCGAACACGCTGACCTTTCAAATACATTAATGTCAACATTAACTCCAAGCTTATTTGTGAAGCCATGTGTCAGGATGGAGGGCTGGCTTCATCCTCTCCAAAACTGCATAACTGACCCCAAAGTCAAACATGGCTACATCTCAAAACTGTTAACCTTGCCATTATTGACCTTGTGTGTACTTTGACTGAATATTCTCAACAGTTTTCCTGATAAGGACCTCTAGTCACTGTGAAAATAATGACTGCTGTCCTGCCCTAACCCTACAATTTTTTCAAAACTTTAAAGAAATAACTTTAGTTGCCCGTCTTTTTTTTTCATTTTCTACATTCATCGATAGAATGTAAGTTTTCATTTAGCTTTAGATAAACAGATATCGATATGGTTAATGTGCTTTTGAAACTTTCTCTTACTGCCTCAAAGCATTCCTTCACCAATATGTCAAAAAGTGGTTGTGTGCCACTTGGTGCAGTTTTATGGATCTAGTGGCAGCCATGACAAATCTGTGGTAGTGTGCCGCAGATGGCTGTAAGTAGACAAAATACTCTGCCAACAGTTGTATGGTCATCCCAGCACTATTGATTTAAAAACAGAGGAATCATGCTATAGCAGAGATTGCACTATGGCACTGCTGCTCACACTGTGTCAGCCTCATAAAGGCTGAGGCTACAGAGTCAGATACACACCCCTTGGTAAGAGATCAATAGCTGTGGTCAGATAAGGTGGCAGAGGTCTGCAGCCTGGGGAAACAACCCCATGTTTTAAAAGACGGTGAGACTGAAACAACAAGAAAAAGTAAGTACAAATACAGAGGGTGGAGGTTTTGTTTAGGCCAGTTGGGAACTGACCCTATGGCAAGAAAGTCTAACAATAAACCACAACACATCCTCGAGATTAATATTGGTTGCAGCCTGAAACCAAAAAATAATGGGGAAATGTGCACTAATGCTTCCATTTTTGTTAGGCAGCGTGATTGCTGTTTAATTAATTTTGTTCAGTATTTCCCATTGCACAAGCCATCTGGTACAGAGAACAACCATCTTTCTGCACAGTTCTGCACTGTAACAGCAGGATGAATGAATTTCAGGTGGACATTCTAATTCTGCCATGTACATTGAGGCTCAAGGTTACAGCAAGAACAAAATAAAATGTAGTCCTGGTTAGGACTAGAACCAAACAGTCAATAAGTCCATGTTGATCCAAATCTAAAAAGTGGAGTTCATGCTGATAGAGTTTCATACAGTGCTATTGCATAATGTGCACTGGTGTCATTTTTATTTTAATTGTTGGTTCTACTGGGGAGACAATGAACCAAGGTGGGCCAGGACCTGGCTTAGAAAAATAAATGTCACAATTTTAGGCAGGTAACTATCTGTATCTAAGAGTTCAAGGTCAAGGTGAGTCTCAGTAAACAACAGAAAGAGGCCATAATGTGAGAAAGTAGAATGGATTTTGATGTGCATTCTGTATCAGGATCTCAAAAGAACTTGTTTGTGAATTATAATCTAACTATGAAAGTTTTTGAAGCTACTGTGTCTTTCTGCTCAAGGATCACTGAACACAATTGTGCAGGTGCTGTGAAATGCCAATGACATTTCCTAACATTACATCAGCACAGAGAGTAGCATGTCCAGTAAACCATTATTATTTCTCATTCTCTTGACAACTATGTTGTTCTCTCACTGTCTTGCTCTCCAAACCAGTGATATCAGAGAAGCACTCCATATCCAGGCTCAAGCGGCTAAATCAATTTCCTTTAACTCAGGCCAATCAGAATCACTTGAATGTGATTGCAGCTCTCACAGCAAGACTGCACAGTGCCAAAACATCTTCCACTGATCGCCCACTGTCGCTGCTGACTATGGGGCCTGTAATACTGATGCTTTAAAAAAAAATAACAAAAAAAAACTCCACTGGGTTCTGTTGCAGAGTTGCCCTGGACACAGCACTTTGAAATTCAAATGCATAATGCATGACACCTGCTAATAAGAGATCAGCCCTTTTGGCTTTATTTTATCTTCCAGACTACTTTGGACAGTGTCAAGTAATATCACAGTTTAAACTAATCTTTCCCCAGTGCCAAAGTAGTTATTTCAAGTAGAATACAGATTACGCCCGGCCAACTGCATATTTACGGCAATGACATACAAGCTACAGTAGATCTAATCTGATTATCAGTGTATTAAGAATTGATTTCACCTTGTCCTACCTGATCAACTGCATTCATCTGTACATTAAAGGTCTTCACAGAGCACTTCACACAAATTCTGTCCAATTATTGCAGCAGTTTGAGTTGGACCCAACCTTAGCAAGTGTGGACCTAAGATCTAGGTTGACTTAAGTTGGATCTGCCTGAAGACATCTAGAACATGGTAGGCTTCATCAATAGCAAGCTAACATTAGCACCTGACCCAGAGGGCTAGCCTAGCATCCCTAAGAATGCATCATATACAGAGAGATTCATGTGCCAATGTTCATTTGCAGTGCACAAAGTAGTTTGCCCTTTATGTAGCTGTGCTGAAACTAAGGTTTAGAGGTTGGGGTGTTAGTTGGGTGTGTAGCATGTCTGTCTTTTATGCTTGAGACCAGGGTACATGTTCTGTCACAGACCAACAATAAATGTTGCCATTTTCTTAAACCAGAACCATAGTGAGCATGAAAGTTTATTCTTAAAGCTTCAAACCGCAACTGGATTCCATTCGCTAATGAAAGCTGCAAGAAAACACAATGATGATATTTCAACTCCGACCAAATGTTTAAGTTGCCAAACCTTAACCATACCTTAACCATCGATTATTTGCCACAAAGTTGCTTCCTAACCTTAACTATACTCTAACCATACAGTACTGTAGTTGCCATGCAAGGATACTGTAGCATGGAATATTCAAAAACATTGAGACTGAATAAAATCTAGGGTTTTTTCTAGTTTTTCCAGTATCAACTTTACGTCTGGTGAGTAGGTTAGGAGGGCAAATATATACACATATATAGAAAGTGCCCTTTCGCTGTCTAATTATCAGGATTGTGAACCTACATATGAGCAAACAGATGAAGAAATCAACTATTTCTGGCTACCTACCACACTGGCAATTGCTCTTTACACAATAACAGCCTGGGGGGCGAATCTACCAGCATTTGGATTGTGGCTCCTCACCTCACACTTCATTTAACACATTTTATTCATTTTCAATACACATATAAAATAGAAGTGCTATTTAAGAAGAATACCTGTATATTTTTGCTTGACTAAGATGTGAGGTTGACAAGAAGGCGTGTGTGGTTAAGAGAGACAGTTAGCGAGTCGGTTATCTTCCAGCAACACCCTGTCTATGTGAGAGCCTCTCTATGTGGATCGCTCATTAAAGCACAGCAGTGGGTACTGATAAAGAGAATTGGATTACTGTGATTAATACCATGTGTCACTTGTAATGTCTTTAACAGTATGAATCACGGAGCTCCATACATACATGCTTGAGTGTGCACACAAAAACACACACTCTTATTTTCAAAATTATTTCAAGTTGGAAAACTTTATGCGTCATTCATTACAAAGAGGCCTTGTCACTGTTTCTAATGTTAAGGTCAACACTAACAGATAGCCTCTTCAAAGGTTTCTTTTCCTGTCAAAAACAGACACTCAAATGTCACACATACACATTCACACAGATAGGCACACATGTACTGTCACCCTTGGTGATTAGTCACAGTTTGGTTGCCCTAAGGACTCTACAGGAAACCAGTCACCATGTGTGAATTCCAAACATAGAAATGTAGAGACTGCTTTTGTGCATGTGTGTGTGTATTTGTGTGCACATATGTCTCAATGTTTGCGTGCGGGGTGTGTGGGTGTTGTGGGCTATTTGGCAAATTCCAAGTGTTCTGCAGTGCACAGTCCCCAAATTGAAAGAGAGAGAGATAATAAGAGAGAGGCACACCCACCCACCCACACATGCACACACACACACAGCGAGAGATGTGACAGTAACCTGAAAAAAGGTGGCTGGAAGTAAGTGTGTGTGTATGTGTGCTGTGTGAGACAGACCCCTGGCTGAGGCTCTGTCTGGCCCTCAGGCACAACAGATGTTGCTCTATTACCCAGAACTGCACACACACACACACACACACACACACACACACACACATTGACACCCATATACTGTACATACACACACGTCGTGACATACTTAAAAATAAACTTAAGTATCAGTCAGAAAATAATGTAGACTTGCAGGGAACAATACGGTCTCTTCTATCTGTCCATCCCTCTATCTATCTATCTCTTCCCTGCTTTCCAACAATATTTTTCCCCCCATAAACTCCCAGGCATCATCTTTACACTCCGTGTCATTTAGCTCTATACCAATCTATCGGCCTTTACAACCTGACCTGAAGGCATATGGAAAGCATGTAAACCTGCTACAGTTGTTTTTTGTTTTTTTGTTTGTTTCTTTTACACTTACATGTGCAGGAAATTGATCGCGACTTTGGGACACATGCAGTTAAACCAGTGGTAGCCCTGGACTGAGCTTGGGTTAGCTGTGGCTGATGGTGATGCAGTAATGGTTTTAATGTTCAGTGAAAACTGTTCATCAAAAACCTTGTAAAGTTTGCAGACTGTTCCTGTACTCAAAGCAGTTAGGTGTTTTATTTGAGTATAGTCATAAGACTGATTTACTGATTCTATATAGACTGTTTTTTTGTGTGTTTATGCTACCTCAAAGGTTTCTTTCCTGGTTTATGCTACCATCATATGATACTAAAGCTGTCTGGTGAAATGTAATAATTATCATAATAGTAATAATACACAATCGCATGCTAGGAGCCTCCATCTGTGATGACTGACTGGCTAATGTATGTCTTTAATCAAAAGTAAAGTCATGACAGTCTGACGTATTTACTTTGATGGAAAAGAAAAATATTTCCAGAATCTTAAAGGTCAGCATCAAGGTGTCCCCGAATGAAACTTCTGAAAGATCATGCTCCATGTAGCCAAAATCTATTTCACACCTTTTGTTTACAGTAATAAGAGAGTGAAAGGATGGTAAAGACAGTGATGATGAGCTGCGGTCAGTCTGCCAAGCTCGCCTCTGATTGCCAACAACAGAAAAGTCTTGTCTTTGCCTTCCATGTCATTAGGCAGCGAGATGAGATAAGTTAGTTTGAGTTGTGTCTTAGGGGCAATCAAGTGAAACAGGAGGGCAGCCACAATACAGCTAATGCAAGTACTTGGTTTTAAATACTGTCAACTTACTGCAGTGCTGCCATCAAGAGACAATATCATTCGATTTTAAATAATCTAATTGCAAAGAATGTGATTATTTGTATATAGTGATTTCTCTTCTTGGCTTTACGTTTTCAGACAAAACACTGAATAAAAGAAATAAATAAATCAATAGTTACACAAATTACTAAACCCATATTTTCCTGCCTGGCTTCAAATAAATGTTGAACTGCGAAGCATAAATACACAATAGTGAATAATCAAGTAAAAATAAATGAAAGATATTAGGTTTAAAATGAGAAGGGAAGAAATGGCAAAAACATATCACTTTGTTTCTGTTATATTTTTATTTAGGTAATCTGATTATTGGCTGTTTAATGGTTTGACATTTTCTTATTCAAATCATGTTGCTGTTGTTAGTACAATCTGTTACTCTTTAATATTGCCAATGGGATGAAATTATGGGTTACATGCAGACTAGTAAACAGACAGCCAATGCTGTTAAAATCTGGCTGTTTTCATCAGAAAATGGCTTGACCACAGTTTTGGTGATTTCCATCTTCATGTTCATGTTTCTTTTTCTTATAACGAATCTCTGAAGGACCCCACTGTATTTCTCTGAAATGTATCCAAAGTTCCAAAGACTCTGTGATGACAACAGACTCACCAGGTTTGGGCATAAACTGGTAAAATATGAGAATAGATTGAAGGCAGCGGTTGGTATATGGTTATAACCTGGGTTACATGCAGGCTGTTAAAGGCTAGGCTCAGGCTATAAGCTGGGTCAGCAGCGGTTAAAGTGCAAGCATCAATATATGTATGACGGTGGAAAGGTCTCCCTGGGGCAGTAAATGAAATGCTCCTCCGCTTTCATTTCTCCATCAGAGAAGCTGCAGACACACCACCTTACTCAAACACACACACACACACACGGACACATACGCACAAACAACTTGTCAACACCATGACCAGTTCACAGCTCCCACGGGGCCAGTAATGAACCTGCAAGGCCAGCGCTTATAGATCTCTACTCTAGTTCTCCACACTAATACACAAACACACAGGTGATATGACTGGACTGAACACTAACACGTACCTAATATGTCTAGGAGGTGCTTCTTCTGGTTACTGGTTACACTTGTCTAAACTTGAACTGTAATTAACAGTATGTCTGGTGTGATGTCATGGCAGTAAGTTAAAGGATCATTACAACCTAAATACAGTATATACATGTGTCTTTACAGAATTCAGAACACACTGTTAGCGAGTTTTCACGAGGACTACATCTCAAAACCTGAACAAATAAAACCAAACCTATTTGCATTTCTAGATACCACTAGAGGTACTGTAAATTGAGAAAAATATGTATTTTCCAGTTTGGGTGAACTAACCCTTAGATTTCAGTGTTAGACACATGCATCAGGCCCATACTAACTTTAGTAATAGTCTCATGTCTGATGTAATTATTTAAAAAATACTGACTGTATCATATCCCATTTTTAAACAACACTACTAGGTTTTTGCTGTCATGGTAGTGAGTCTTATTTAAAGCCATAATGTATGCCATGCTAATTAAAATTCCCAAAATTAAAGACAACCACTGAGAGATCATTTGCATTCTAAAAAGTAACCAAGGGAGACACTTCAGATTCGAACGGCAGCCACATAGAGCGAGTGACAGTGTGAGAGAGAGGGAGAGTGAGTGAGAGACATACACGCAGAGAGAGAATGGAGAGAGAAGCAGAGGGAGAGATAGAACTGATTATTAGAAGGTGTGTGTATAATGAAGATAGATGTTGGTGTAAACACAAGTAGCTGAGGCCCCGCAGTGCCGTCGTGTTGGAGGGGGGGAAACAGAATTATTAATAATTATGCATATTAATATTGATGATTAAGTGGTTGATATTAATGGTTACTTCTCTAATTAGCATGAACAGGATGCAGTATGCTGCAGATTAATTTCACACATGCAAATCAAGCAGTGAGCCTGCAATGATGACACTGCACCTCTCTCTCTCTCTGCTAGCAGTTTTTAACAAGCCCAAGAACATTGCAAATTCAACACCACCAGCTCAACAGACCAAGGCCGATCGAGTGTTTGAAGCTAGTCCACAAATGGCTGTAACAATAGCAGGACAGGGTTTATACCTTTTTAAGACAGAAGACAGCTAAAAAGTTGGAAAGATGACGTTAGAAGAGTGGATATCATGGAGTTGGAGGAAATGAACAGATACAATGACATATGGGCCAATATGCGCACTGCAGCACCAGTAAATCTTCATGAGAACAGTATTGTTGTATACCAACAAAATTGTTGTTTAAAGCTGCACTAATCAATACTCTTATATCAACAATGGATCAAATGACTGAATGTAATGTGAGAAGAGTCGCACGTAATGGCAAAACTCATCCATTTCTACAGATTTAGCACTGTTTGGCAGGTTGTTGCCTGTAAGTTTACTGAAATGAAATGTACTTAAATGACGAACCTTGGAACATTGGTGCAGCATTTAGCTGCTAAATAGTATCTACATAAGATATTTACATCAACAGTTGGTGGACACCAAAACAGAGCTAAAAGGGGACTGAATATTGGACTTACATTCCCAAGGTAGCCAGAAAAATAAACCCCAAATGAACGCTAACGTTGTGTTGTGTCTGCAGGATGTGTAAACATAGGCAACTGCTTGCTAACACGTTTACCACAACAAATATATAAATTGATAATATGTCTGTGTTGTGGGTACAGTTTGTTCCACTGCCACCAAGTGGCCAAGTGCTGTAGTAGATACTCAACTCAATAATTTTTGTATATGGATAGTAAAGAGGAACAACTTTCATTTTTTTCAGAAAGACACCTTCAATGACAGATTACATTGATTTACAGTGGAAGAGCAACTAAACAGGTGATGTCAGGACTCTTTAAGGATCCTTGTGTGGCATTTGTGAGGCAGCATACACCTGGATACTACCAGACACACATGCACACGTATCCCCTTACTGGCTTTTGAATTATTCATATAGCAAAACTTTCTGGTATTTTATACTGTTATTATATATATTATATTAATGACTTGTTTGTTACAGCGTAATAATACATGTTTTCAAACCCATCATGTCAGTACAGTGAGAATGTATAAAGTGCTAATTGTTGGCTTTTGAAAATACTTTGTATGCCAATAAATCAATCAATTGAATTCAAATGAATTGAGACAAAAACAAACAGAGAGCAAGAGAGAACAGTAATGCTTAAGGGAGATGGAGACAAACAACAGGATCTTACTCCTTCCCTTCCACCTCCTCATCCTTTTTTATCCTCCATATTGTTGTATTATTTCCATCGGGGAAAACAAATGAATACGAGGCGAGTGGTGAGAGCGGGAGCAGGGAGAAAAGAGAAGGCTGACCTTTGAGAGGATTATGGGATTTGTGTTAGAACAAAGCGAGGAGGCAATATGGCAGATGTATTCTGTAAAATAGACTATTTAGCAGTGAGACGCTTTGATTGCAAAGAGAGCAAGACAGTGGCAGACAAAAAGGAGAGGATCATTGTGTTAATGTAAAGCTTTGAAAATAGCAGTTCACTGGGAGCCCGAGGGGAGTGCACTCATACTAGCAGGGTACAGAGTAGTTTGTCATTTCAGTGAGGTGGGAGCAGGAGTGTGCCGTTGGATAATAACGCGTTTATTAATGTTTAAATGTTAGTATAATTAATATTAATTATTATGTACATAACATATCAACATTATACTGGTTGTCTATGGGGATTTTCTCTCCTTAAAGTTTTTAATGAAACAACTGGATCAGATTGCACATCGTACTGGGGTGTAACGGTACATGTGTACGTCTGAAACCATTCGGTACAAGACGTTTGATTCGGTTTGCTACTGTAACCCAAACAATTGTGTATTTATGTCACTACTCGCAAACTCTAGTGTTATTTTTTTCAAAAACATATTTGACATACTATGTACCCTCCAAAACTGAGCATTTCATCTTCCATTGCTTTACCATTGTATTCCTGTCCAACATTTTTGGTTGAATGCCAATCAGATTGCATGCCTGTGACTTTTTTATCCTGTTAAAACATCTTTTGAATTAACAATACAAACGTTATGAAATCTAGAAATGTAACCCATTATTCAGTTTCATTGCAGGGTCTTTACTGCAGGATGAAGGATCCTTCATTTCAGACACAGAAAGTATGACTGGCCAATATCTCATATTTAATAAAAGCCACATTTTGACCAAACTACTGTCACTTCAACCCTCAAACGCATACACACACCATTTATCTCTTTTACGCTCCTACACACACTCATGCTGTTCTCCCCTCCCTCTCTGCCTGCCTGGTGTCTCAGCAAGACGCTCCTATCTGACCTCTAAAAATATGGCGACGGCAGATTTGTGGCTCGTGCTGATAACCAATCAGATGGCTCGTGTCGTGCAGGGCGGACGACCCCCGTTGAGTCTTAAATCACATTTTCTCTTCATCGTTCTCTCCCTCGGTCTCTCTGTCTTCTTTATTGCTTGTTGGCGATGGTTTTATTTGGTGCCAGCAGATAGTATGGCGAGTTCCTCAGCAGGCTGTAGGGACGCTGACAGCCTAAGAATCTGAATGGATCAAAACTTACCCAGAACTACATCAGATCACTGAATAGAGTAGAATGAGACAGTGATCTGTGTGAAAAATAAAATTAAGATTTTGAAAATATCATCACACAGACAGACAGTTGTTCAGAGACTGGACTCGTCCACTCCCCAACATATGTAGTTTGCAGTGATCAGAGGTGTTACACTCCGCACACTTTGATCTTGCTGCTACACGTGTCCATCTGCTGTACTAGCACCATTGCACACACACAGGCAGGCACATACGCACACAAGCACATACACTCAAACATGCATTCATACCCAAGCAGAGGCCCAAGCTTTGATCAATAAATAACATTGTCACATGGGGTTCTGTACACACACAGAGAAATATCTACACATGCAGTCTGCAGTGAGGTGCCTAGTAATAGCTCGATGTGGAGGGATGTAATCTCTGTTTGTTTCTCTGCCCATCTCTCCATCTGCACCCTGCACCCTTGCCCAGCCAATCAGCTTCTATCTAAACTCTAGCCAATCAGCTAGCCCCTTTGACCCCTGCCAGGTCAACAGTAGCTTTACTACAAGACTGTAATTTGGATACAACCAAAAGCTAACTTTGTGACCAATCAAATACAGTATATTTATATTTTAGTGGAATTTAAAATGAGCTGTGTACAGTTCAGGGGAGCCATGATTGGTAAATTAGACACCTTAAAACCTTGGTGACTGAAATTAATTTACTCAAAAAAGTATTGTAAAATTAAACATATTTGAGAGGACAAAAATTGTCTGTGGTTGAACTCGTCACCACTGAACAGCCTCTAGCAAGTAGCTGTGGCTATTGAGAACAACTGCTCTGGGGGGGACTGTGATGTAAGTTTTATATCAAGCATTGAAACTGACATTTTGTCTAGCGTGTGTACCACAGAAAAAGGGGTTGGGTGCACTGCCTCTTACCCAGTGCATGCTGGGATAGGCCCCAGCCCCCTGCAACTCCAGACAAGTGGGTATAGAGAACAGTCGGATGTGTCCCAGTGTCCCATATTGATCAAAATGCAGTTTCTGAGCCATGACCCTCCCCTGTTGTATGATTATTTGTAATGAGGGCTTGGAGTTTCTTGGGTCAAACTTCACCAATTGGCAGTGGTGGAGGAAGTATTGAGATCCTTTACTTAAGTAAATAATAATAATGCCACACTGTAAAAATACTCTGTTACACATAAAAGCATTGAACATTGAAAATGCTACTTAATAAAAATTAAAAGTATGTATGTATAATCAGGAAATTCTACTTGAAGTATTAAAAGTCAAACTACTCAATGTACTCAGCTGCCCCCTGTGACTGATATACATTATATTTTATATCATTAGATTATTAATACTCCTGCATTAATGTAAAAAGCAGGATTTTACTGTTGTAGGTTGTTGAAGTGGAGGTCATTGTTAACTATTTTGTATAGAACTGCAACAAATTATTAATTTCATCATGGATTAATCTGCTCATTATTTCCTCAATTAATTGACTGACGGTTTGTAAAAATTCAGGAAATAGTGAGAAATGCTGTCACAATTACCCAGAGCCCAAAGTGACATCTTCACGATGCTTGTTTTGTCCAACCCATAATACAAAATTATTAAAAATAAATTAAAATGATTAAAATAATTAAATGGAAGAGCAGCAAATCCCCACATCAGAGAAGCTAGAACCATGTTTTTTTTTTTGCATGAAAAATTAAACACAAATAAACACAAATAGTTGCCAATTAATGAAGTGACATGAAAAGAAAAGACTCAAGTTGAGTATAAGTATCTAAATTTGAACTTAAGTACAGAACTTGAGTAAATGTACTTACTTACTTACATTCCACCACTGCCAGTCGGTTACACCAATACAAAACTAACAGCAGTTAAACCAAAACCAAAATCACACAAACCCCAACATTAACTGGAGTCTGGCAAAGTATTTTGCCAATTTGCACAACACATTGGTTTCATTATCGATTAGATGGGGCGGAAAGAAAGCAGACAAAATGCATCCAAAGGTAATGAAAGTGGAAAGAAAAGTAAGAAGAGAGACAAAAGGGAAGGAGGTGAAAAAGAAAAACAAGGACTGGCTTAGTCTGAAAACTCATACTGACTCTAATGACGGGGTAATATCAATACAAAACAAAGAAATATTGTAATTGCAGCAACTCAGTTTTGAATGTCTCCTGCTTATTTTCTGAAATACATTTCGATTTTCCCAGTAGACTTGATGGATACTTAAAAAGACTAGCTGTATGAGTTTTCAGACCTTACAGGGCTAATTATGGCAGTTAGATAAGTAGAAGCAGAAGGAAAACACTTGTTTAGCATACATTAAGCACATTCTGCGGTTAGTTAGTTAGTCAGTATATTTCAGATTTAGTAGAATTAGTAGTATTTTTAGTAGAAAATGTTTGCTTCAGTTAGTATAGTTGGTGTTAGTATTTTTAGTATATGTCATTTATGTCAAGTTATTCAAGTAAAACAAGGCAGAAATGGATAAGAAGGAGAGTATTTTGTTAGTTCAGAGTGTGTCAGGGATGCATGCACATGCAAGAATGTAGTGTGGCTACTGGTTTCTTTTGACTAGTTTGGCGTCACACAGCATTTTGTAACCCAATCCCAACTACTAACCTTTCCCAAAACTTTCAACCACATCACTTCGTCAGCAGATGGAGTTTGCGCAGTTGTCACAGAGATTGATCTGTTGACATGCAAGCTCGGTAGCTGTTATAATTTCATCCATAGCACTTTAAGAACTTCTCGTCCATGTTGTCTTCATATACTTTCATGCTTACCTTTAAGCCAACATGGACAAGAAAAGCTAGTAGGTGGACTTTGAATTGGGATTGCTTTGTCAAACTACTAATTTGTACTCTGAAATTACAAATTGTTGCACACAATTTGTGTCCCCAAATGCTGCATGTGCATGCTCTACAGGCTGCTGGTTTGGAGCACTGGCACCTTTTTATTCCAATTCATTATACCATTATGCCTTCTGAAACAATTGGCTGAATGAAACTTGCAACAATTGTATGTGCATTGATTGATGATCATCCTTTGAGAAATTGTGCATTGGAACCGGACAGTGGCCGTGGCCATGTATAACACATAATCCATGAAACATGCATATTATTGTGTGCATAATCGTGGGTTGGTGGCAAAAGTTGCGGCTACAGACGCCTGGCGCTGTGGAGTGTGCCCAGATGGTCGTCTGTTCTCCTGGCCTTGGTCAGATTAATCCGATCCCTGACGCATCGGCAGAGCTGCTGTAAACCTCACCAAGCCAACCCCACTGTTGCCAGATTACCATTAGCATAGCATAGCTTCCACTGGCATTGCAGCCCACTCACTGAATAAATCTGTATGCCAACAACACTGAGCCAAATGAGCAGGACACAAACAAAAAGAGCAATGGCAGACTGAGAGAACCACACAGTGGCCAGAAGACTACTGCACCATAATGTCAGGATAGTGCCAAAAAAAGGTCATTTGAGATGGTGGACACAGTCCTGGTGATTTTAGTTACAAGATGACAACACTGAGAGTGGGGAACTTTTCAACTGATATATGTTTTACAGATTTGTAATGGAGCTGCTACTAGCTGATATTTCAGCCACAGTTTAGCTGCCATTGGCCATGTTTAAATAGCATCACACACCCATCACAAGGAATCAGTCTTCACACAAAATTGTATTCTCACCAAGACTGAAACAGCATTTAGACCATTATAGGACAGAAATTTTCACTGGAAAACGCATTAATGATAACATACAGTATGTAGTGGAATTTTAAAGCTAAATAAAAGCTGTCATTCCAACCACTGAGTTTAGAAATATAATTCTGTAATCAAATTATTATATGAAATATGAACTGTACTGACGGGAGCAGTCTGCATTGTAGGGGCAAATTTGGGCCAATTTCACACTAAATCTGATGGAAAGCCATGGTCTCAGATCATATTGTCTGTCTGTTTGATCTGAGGTTTGAAACATCTCATATGTGGGTACGTTATTATAATAAAAGGACTAAACATTGGGACTTCTTTGAACACTGAGGGCATTATCTTGCAATCTATCTCTCTCTGACCATCTGTCTACAGTATACCGAGAGACAATTTAAAAAAAATATCCAAAATACTTGGTACAGATCTGAAATATCTTGGACTCTTTCTCCCCAGCATTGGTGGATTTTGGCACACGGCAGGACAGTAAAAGGAGGAAATATTGCAGCAAATATAACAACATGTCTCAATCCAGCCTGTCCACTGATCTAAGCTATCTCTGCCCTAAAATAGCTGAGGAAATGTTTGAGCCTCATTTGGCTAATTTACAGGAGAGAACATCCAAGCAGCATGGCAAAGGTTTGCTAATGATACTTTTAAACACACACACACACACACAAACACATATTGTAGAGCCTGTTGACATTGAACGTCTTTGGTGCAAAAACAGGAACCTAACAACACAGCAAAGCCTCTACACTAAAAGCATTTTGGTTCACAGAATGTTATGAAGGGAAGTTGGAAGTGATTTTCACTCCTTCCTTTTTCCACTCCCTCAGATATCTGACGTTGCCAGAAACTCTGAAAGTCTTAGCTCGATTTTTGCCTTCTTCCGATTTTGTATTGTAGAGAAACCCATTCAATTGCTTGCCACATCTGGTATGGAATTATCCCAAATATCCTAATAAATGACTAATGAAGACTCAAGTTAAGCACTTCGTTTAAGGGTCGGACCCATTCCATGAGTTTCTGAGCGAGCTGTGTCAGGGCTACTAGCGAGGAAGGACGCAGAGAAGGAGGGAAGGGAGGAGGAGAGATGGCACAGAGGCATGAGTAATGAACCCAAATCATTGGGGTATTTGTTTCAGGGAGAAAGAAATTAATAAGCATGAAAATAATAGTTCTCAACACTTAGCCAGCAGGAGAAAAACCAACGGGAACGAGAAAGCCCAATTACTGTGGAGGGAGAAAATGAAAGAAGATGTATGAGAGACAGAAAGAGTGGGAGGGAGAGAGGGTAATATTTGCGAAGGGTAAACATTAGGGATAACGCCTGTGTGAGGGGAAATTCTCCTCAAGCAAACGTGCAATTCTAATTTGGATACAATTAAAATCATGCTAGCTGGATCAGATGTGTGTGTCTGAGTGTGGACCGCATGCTGAAAAAGTAGTAAAGTATACATGCTGTGGATTTTCTCGGCATTTGGACCATCATGGGACACTAAATCACTCCACTGACTTTGTCCTTTTTTGTGGTTTTTCAAAAAACGGCCATTGTTTGTACTTATTTCTTTGGCTTTTCTGTCTATTTAACTTAAGAGTACTCTTAGAGTAATCAAAATTCCACAAGTACATACACATAAACTCTACATAGACAGATTGTTAATGGATTATTTATTAATTTTCATATTAATCCAATTACACCAGATCAATCGTTTTTGAAACACGTATATTTGCGTCTTGTTTCCTGTCTCCGCCTGTGTGCTGGTCCTTTTCCTGCATGGTCTTTTCTCGAGCCAGGACTGTTTCGATGTGATTGTGGTGCTGAAAGCGGGGCGGAGTTAGAGAAGCAGTGCCGTGCAGAGAAATGGATATTTTACTAGCCAGGTATATCTTAAAACAATCAGAGGCTTGATGAATTGGCTGAATGGCTGATGTATGGCTGGAATGGAAGGGGTATTTGGAGAAGGTTTGAGTCAGGGAAATGCACCTCATCAATCAGCATGATTAAAGGTTTTGGCTGGGCCGAAACAAACTCAACACTGTGAGGGCCTGGCCTTAAAGGCACAGTCCGCTCTTTGGAAGTACGACAAACAAGCCCTGTGGAGGAATGGGTTTCATGTATTGGCAGTTGCAATCAACTTCCACATCTTCCTAATGGTTCCGCAATCACTATATTCATTGAGGACAGAGTTGAGGACAGTGAAGTGTTCAGAGCAAAACAGACCTTTGCATGACAATATAATGACACTGCTTTCAAGCACCCTGCAGAATTGCACCATTTATCACTTGTCTGAATATCTGAATACTGTATCTGGATGACAAAGTACTTAGTTTTTCAGTTTCAAATCAAAACCAGCTCTGCAGCAGAGTGTCCCATTGTAAACCAAGGATGAGTGAGATGACAAAGACAGTAAATACTTGCCACACTTAATAATGACACTGACAGTACTATACAATGCTTTCCTTTAACATCATCTGCACACAGGAGAAACTCCTAATTCTTTAAACACATACACGCTCATACACACCTGTGGACACACATTGACAGTAGCATACCACTGTATGTCCGTGCCCCATGGCCAAATCCATTGTAGTCAAGGCCCTTTAACGATAAATGCAGCTTTGCATCAGCAGCTCTGCATATTTAAAGCCACTAATGGCTTCCTGCAAAGCGCTGGCTCTCACAGACAGACAAACACACACTAAGCCAAGGAGAAAAATCACTGGTGCGAGAGTAGGGAATTCTGTCAGCAGAGCAGCATCTTCAAACCACCAGGTGCTGCAATGGCTGGCTGAGTGAGGTCAACCGCACGCTTTAACCAACGGAAGCTAACTGGCCGGCTAGAGAACATAATTATGAGTCTGGGAGACAGCTGAAAGTTATTAATTAAGGAAGGTGTTAACAGACTCTACGCTGCTTTCTAGTCTTTTAGTCGAGGATCTTAAATTCTCTTTTTGAGATGTGTAATACCTTGTGATTCCTTGTGGATAGGACTCGCGTAATTCATTCACTCATTCATTCATTCATTCTCATTCAAGGTCAGCTCTGGTCTGCCCCTGGGGGCTTCTTTGAAACATGCCATCCTGCAAAAGGGTGCTTTGACACATGAGCCAATCGGAGAGGTTATCCGGACCCAAGGTCATTTTCCAATGGAATTCTGTGTGTTTAGTTATTGAGTGCAAAAGCAGATATCAAACTGTGGGTCCAGCAAACCACTCTTAAGTTCAGTATGTAGTGTGGGGTGTGCTTCAAGTGAGCTCTGATGAGGTACCCTGAAGTCCACACCAAATGGTAAAACCAATCAATCAATGCACTGATTAGTTGAACAATGTGACTGGTCAACATGACACATAAACGTTACATTATCAGGTATAATAACTCACTTGTTAGCTAATAGAAAAGAAAACATAGTTTGCATGTTTTTCATATGATGGATCTCTCTAAAAGTCTGTATAAGCATAATTTTTAATAAAAAACACCTTTCATTAGGTGCAGAGAGAGACCACTGCAGTGTCAAAGCCTCCATTGTTATGAACTTTACTAAATAGAAATGGAACTTGATTGAAGGTGCTGCTGGATTATGACATGCCACACATGACTAGTTTAATGTTTTTGTTGCATGGTATTGGGGCCAGAGTAACAAATGGTGAGAAAAAGCTTGAACTATTGTCTATGCTTGTAGAACCTGCACGTTCACAAAGGTGAGAAGTGTGACATATGTGTGGTCATTAATAAATGTCACACAATCAGTTCACAGTTTGGAGGTTTCTTGCATGTGAAAATAAATCAACGCAATGACCCCCCTCGGAAGAGATCTGAAAGAAAGTAACCTGGACATGAACTTCTGGACCAAGAGTGAACATGTCCTGGTAGATCACATTGTTCCAGCACAATTTCATATACTTTGAGGGTCAAGGGCAGTATCTCAAAGGGAATAAATGAAACATTTTTTTAACTTTACTAAAGCTAGACTAAATGGCTTGTCAGGATGCATATTTTTGGCAGTGGAGCTACTAACTGAACTCACTTATATACTTACTAAAAACTGGATGACTGACTGGAAAGCCCAGCGGTTATAAGTGTTACACCTACTGTAGCTGAGTACACACTCTCCCCTGTCACTCACACACACATACACACCATCACATGTTTGGTGAGGTAAAGCCGTATGCTTTTGTCCATTGCCAGGGGGGTAAACACGAACACATTGAGTCTAATCTGAGAGCAAACAGCAGCGCCTCATGTTAACCAGCAGGGATACAGTTTCCCTCAACACCACGAAGCCTACAGCAGTTCAGAACTCATACTTCAGAGAGAGAGAGAGAGAGAGAGAGACACAGAGAGAGACCTGATTCATGGAACTGGGGATCCTGTCACGTCCAAAATAATTAAAAGTTATAAAATCTGACTGATTGTTGTTTTGCTGTGTATTGTTTATCCTTTACTTTGCTTGTCTTTTTGGAATTTCCATCCACTTTTGCAGTCTTTGTGATGTCTCTAATATGTGATGGGCAGATGGAATTGGTAAACATTATGCTCTAAATATTAAAGATATGTTGACACAGACATTGCAGTAATTAACAGCATTTTCCCAAAGAAATATCTTAGCTGTTGCATGGTTATGGGGCTGCCATTAATATTTGTTTTTTCATTATCGATCAATTCTATCAATTATTCAATTCAGCAATTTGTTAGTACATTGCTAAAATATGACAAAATAGTGAAAAATGCCGATCACAATCTTTAAATTCCTTATGTTGACAAACCAACAGTCCAAAACTCAAAATTATTCCATTTCCGATGATAAAAAAAAACAGAGAAAAGCAGCATTCTCACATGTTAGAAGCTGGTACCAGCAAATGTGTGGCACATTTAGTTAACTAATGAAAATTAATTTTTGATTTGCTGCTGATTCATTTTCTGTCAAACAACTAATTCATGTCAGTATCACTGTGTAATGCTTCTAGCCATTATCATTTAGCTACAGAAAAGGTCATGTTGTGCAAATTGAGTATTAACAGGCTCAGAGGTTAGCACTGTTGCTTCACAACAGGAAGCTCCAGGATTTGAATCACAGCTCCGAACACATAAAGGGTTTCGCACTGTTGTGAAATGCCCACAGTTGTGAATGTATCTATAATTTTTTTCACACTATGTACTGTATTACCATCGGTATACAGTACTACGCATGCATTCGTCCTTCACACTAGGACAGTCCCCTGCCCCCTCATGACCCTGAAAAGGAATAAGTAGGTATTGAAAAGGAATGAATGATTGGAAACAGCAGATGATGGAGTACTTTGTTTAATATCCACTTTTGTGGTTTTGGCCGAGCTTGAAGGTTGCTGAGGGGGGTTGTCCATCCAGTCACTGCCTGACTGACAGTTATACAGTATCTCCAAGAGACATGAACCACGAATGCTCCACTGGCATCTACGACCGGAAATGTCTACTTAGTTGAAGTTTCTATCACCTAATTTCTAGCTGTCAGGAAACGTAATATCATCAGTGTTGTATCAGAGACAATGCAGGCCACCTGCAGAGAACATTAATGTTGTGTTTCATGTTCTGTCTCAGCAATCAGCATCTCAAAGAAATTACCTTTAAGCCTTTATGCTCATTCTTCATATGCACACACAAATATATGCACACATACACGCCCCCAGACAAACGATATTTTAGTTGAGTGAAAGGCAGATTTTGTCTTATATCTTTATTCTGGTACAGTTTAATAAGAAAAGATGAAAAACCCCAGAGACCAAAACAACATGGAAATGGAATCAGTTCCTTCCATCCAAATAAATGACAGTATAATCTCATTTAGGACAGAGGCAGCGAACCTTTGTTTCCGTCATGTGTCGCAATATATACCTGCCCTCTGGGTAAGGCAGTGACATCCGTACACAGGAGAAAGGGAATTAGGAATTAGACTGATGAGAAGAGATAAGATATAGGAGGAAAAAAACAGACATAGGAATGAAGAAAATGAGGCACTGAAGATCAGAAGACATTGCCATGATAGATTAAAGGCTACTAAATATAAGAAAGGAGACAGGGGCTACAGTAGATGCATAAAAGCCTGGTAAATCCCAGAGTCCAATAGTCAGCTCTGCAATGGATGCGTCATTTTCAACACATGCATGCGTCAGTACAGGAACAACACGTTATGTCCTAGCAAACATTTTCATATTGAATAGCCTAGATATGGATATGAAGTCTGTCACTACAATATTCCGTGTACATCATCAAAATGAAAGCTGACAAAATCACAAGATCAATGTTAGTATGTCCTACATCTGATAATGGCTTGTTTGGTGCTTCTTTTCAATATTAAATAAGTTGCAGCCCCAAATATTTCAAACAACATCTGTTGTCGGACAGATGGTGAAAGTTAAAAAAAAAAGGGTAAACGTTATTTTTAAGAGTCTACTTTGCCTTGGACCTTTCTAATATTACACCATAACAAAAGAGAAGGACAAATCACAACCAAAAACCTCAAATATTCTAATCCGACCTTCTGATATAAATGTCTGAATTGTAATCAACAAAGCCGTTGATAACACATATCAGATGCAGGTACTAGTTTGAGCCAGTTATTAACAAGAACAAAGACCAGTGAAACCAAGTGAGAAGCTCAGATTCCCATTAAAGAACCAAAATCATGTTAAACTAAGCTCTCTGGAATATCACCAGCATCAGCACATGGAAATACCAAGAATAGAGGGGAGGATAGAGGGGAGGAAGGAAGCCAGAAAGACAGAAAGAAAATATAAAAGCAGTCAGAAAGTAACTTCAGAATTCTATAGTTGGCTCTCAGGCTAAGTAAAAGTCTGGAATGTAACCAGCAGCAACCCATAACAACACCAAAAGAGGTTGATGCAAAGAAAGAAAGATTAAATTTCTAGTTTTAGCCTTCATGCTAAGCTAAAGTCGTTGGAAAATACCAATAGCAGCACATGGAATTACCAAGATAGAAAGAAAGAAAGAAAGAAAGAAAGAAAGAAAGAAAGAAAGAAGTTGAAAACTTCAATTCCTAGTTTTAGCCTTCATGATAAGCTAATAGAATCACCAACGAAGGAAGGAAGAATAAAGAAAGAACGGATATAACATGAACAATGGTTGTGTATCACACTGTACAGCAGGATCCTTACCTAGGACGCCCAGCCGGTAGTTCACAGTTATGACAATCACATTCCCATAGCTGGCCAGGATGCTGCCGTCAAACATATTCCCAGTTCCTTCCATGTAGGAGCCCCCGTGGATGAAAACCATCACCGGCTTAGGGCTTCCACTTTCCCTAATGTCTGGAGGAGGGGGGAGGAAGAGGAGGAAAAGGAGGAGGTGGAGAAGGCAGAAGGACTGATTAGATGACAGATTGAAGGTGACAGCCAGAGATGTAATTTCAATACTTTAGGGGGCTTTGGCCACCTCTTTAATTGTATTTTTTTTTTTTTCCTGAGTAACCTGGACACACTGGCTTTTTAACATGGAGACCTTGTTAGTTTGAGGCGTCAAACCATTCATTTTTCTACATGAAGGCTGTGACATGTTTGTGGTGATTGGAAAATGTTGTTTTATTTATTTATTAACCTGTTTCAAATTCCATACGTGTTAATGAAACAGGATATTTAATGTGGCGAGTTTTAATTTTCCTCCAGGCGATGGACTGTCAACATGCAAGAGTGGCAATCTAAACTGTCATACCATGTTGAGGTAAAACTCAACGATTAATCTAGAAGAAAATCTAATAAAAAATGGCATATTAGGTTTGACAATTTTATGAAAAAGCACTGCTTTATTGAAACTTTAATTTGAATTCAGGTTAGCACTTCATAGTTGTTTAGCTGCAGGGAAATGTTTGCCTTGATTTTGTGAATGTAAATGCATGTAAGCACTTACTGGCAGCAAGGGGAATTAAACAGAGCTAAAACCGAATGGGACACTTGTCTTTTTAAATAATCTAAAGGGTTTTGTTCATGTGAAGGACAAGATGTTGATTCAGTCTTTAAATTACAGCCCAATCATTTCCATAATTACACTATAATAAGACAGTGGCTAAATAAAATAGGTGGTTGTCATACTGCCATTACTTATACTGCAGGAGGTGTGTGTCTGTTAAGAAATGAATATTTTTAATGTGTGGTTGCATCTGTCAAATATGAGGTCAAGGTAAGGAGAATAGTGAGCGTGGTGTTAGCATCAGAATTTGCCATATTAAAATGTGTTACATCTGGCTAATTAGAATGGAAGAAAGGAGGGCTGTATTGTAAAGCTTTAGCCCTTGACGTGGTTCTAATATGGGCTGGGTTGTGAGCAAAAAGGATGAGAAGACTTGGAGAGATCTAACAACACACTGCAACCCACGTTCAAAACAAGCTTTCACTTTCATCTTCTGTATCCCAGAGATGAAGCTTTTCATCTAGCTTCCTAACTATCTCCATCAGTACATGCAGCAGCACACATCGTTTATCCCACTGATGTTCTACCACTGAGGGACTCGGGTCCAGAGAGAGATCAGTGAGTCTACACGGAATTAAAAATTAACCAAGCAAGAAAATAGAAAAGTGTTACCTCCGAGACATAAAGAGAATAAAAAGATCTCTAATTGTGAGTAAGAGAAGGAGAAAGATAGTGTTTGTGTCTGAAAGTTTTCCCACAGTGTGTTTAAAGTGCTCACAATCCAGGGGGTAGACGAAATAATGTAAACACCTCAGGGAAAAACATCTCTGAAGGAACTTAATCACAGTAACAAACGCTGTGATGAAGGTGGCTCAATTATGCTTTTAAATTGTGTAATAGTGCCCCTTAAATTACTCTACTGTAAATAATGTTCATCAGAATGACTATCATGATGAGACTGACTCATTTTGACAAAGTACTGTATTGGGATAATAAGAAAACTACTCTGGCAAAAAAGTTCATTTTGTTGGTTTGCCCTCCATTTTACCTTCCTTGTGTATGAGTATAGGTGAAAGACAATACATTATTGAGGAAACAGGACATTATGCAGCAGAAATTGGAGGGAGGAACTGAATATCACAGTGTGTCTATATCTTGGGCAATTGTAGAAATTGTTTTCTTCCCAACAGAGAATATAAAATAGACACAGCCTTAGAAAAAACCCCATTGGTTAGGGGAAATGGGGTAAAAGAAAACAAAAATCTAGCGGGAAATTAAAATGAGGCGTTTCTAGGTAAAATGCTCTCTCCTTGTGTGTGTATTTGTGTGCACACTATGTTTGTCCTTTCCCCCGTTTCTCTCGGCGCAGAGCTCATTACATCACTTCTATCATTCTCTGTCCTTTGTAGTGTTTTTTTCCTAGTTGTTCTTCTCCCTCTGTCGCAGCAGGCAGTGGCCACAATGTAGCAGCACATCATAACTCTCCTCTGGAAGGCTTCCAGAAACGTCTGACAAAAAAGGTCAGGGGATTATGGCAAGAGTGTGTGTGTGTGTGTACCTCACAGTACGGATATGTGTGTAGCCCGACAAAAGGTGAGGAGGGCAGACATGAGGAGAAAATTATAACAACAAACTGAATACTGGTAATGGTAATGACTATTATAAGTATGTTTATGATGGTAATGTCGATCTGATAGTGATGATGTCTATAGTGATGACAGCCATGACAGTGGTAGTGGTGATGATGATAACTGACAGCCTTGATTATGACAGTGAGGATGATGAGTGGGGATGATGATGCCAGTGATGATGATGATAAACACGACAGTGATGATAATATTCATCATAACAATAAAGTCAGTCATTACAGCAACGGCAATGTTGACAACGATGATGGCAACAACCATGGCGACCGTGTTGATGATGATGGCAACCATGATAGTGATGATAATGATGTTGGTGACAACAATGTCAATGAAGATAATGTTGACATTAATGACCATGAAGGTTATATATGACAATAACAATCACAACCATGGCACTGATGATGATTCTGATGATACTGCTCGTGGTAACATGATGGTATTGATGATATCAGTGATGATGGCAACAACCATAATGGTAATAATATTGATAATGATGAAGATAATAATAGTTTTACCTATTACAGTGATTGACAATAATGATGACAGCAAACAACCATGATGATGATGATGTTGAAACTAATGATAAAGACAACCATGGTAGTAATGATGATGATGATATCACAACCATGACAATTATTTTAATATTGATGTTGGCAGCTATGATGTGGTGGCAACCATGACAACGATAATGATGTTGATAACATTGATGATAATGCCCATCATGCATTCTGATGGTGAAGATGATGTAAATAATGTCAACAACTATGAGACTGATGATGGTTTTGAAATCACAGCCATAACAATGATGATGGTGGCAGCTATGATGGTGCTGCTGCTGCTGGTGATGCTGATGACAACCCATGGCTTTGATAATGATGCTGATACTGTTGATGAACATGTTCATGGCAACCGCAATGGTAATGATGATGACAGCCATCAGGATGGCAATAAAGCCATAAACAACCATAAAACTGAAGATGATGTGGATGATAGCAACAACAAATGTTGATGATGAAGTTGATGCTAATGAGGGTGACAGTCACAACAGTAAAGATGATGTTGATGATTATGATGACGTCGAGTGAGTTAATTACAGTAACTAAAATGAGGATGATAATTTTGATGCTAATGACAACCATGTTAATGATGATGATGATGATGATGATCATGAGGAAAAGGACTCATATGATTGAGGATACTGTTTGTTGATTATAAAAATTCTACTGGGATCTAACCAAGTCTGTCTATATTAATGGTGTACTTTTCTTTAAAGCAAACACAGTATGGATGATCTCTCATATCCTTATACTCTTTGTATGAGCTGTATGATATGACACTGTTTCCCGGAGGTGTATGTGTGCTCTCAAGTATTGCAGCAAGATACATCTAGCGTGGCTGTTACAGTATAGCTGCCTCTTTTTCTTCAGCGTTGAAGGTCAGCGGTAATGAGGTGAGGTTAGGGTAAAATTGTCTTGGCAATGTTTGAACATTTGATGGATTTACCTGAATTTACCTGGATTTACTGGCTGAAACAAGTCCCGATGTATATTGAACACACTGTACCTTGAGGTTTTAAGTTTATGCAATCCAGCTTGCTCTCATTATGGTTTCCTGGCATCCTTCATTGGCTGCCATCGCAAGACACAGAGCCAAAAAAATCCTCTAAACCCCAGTCTCTCCCTTCATTCCCTTAACTTATCAATTAATCATCATTCAGCTGATTGGAAATTTCCTCTCTTTTCATCATCCTCTTGATTGAAGTGAGGTAATGGTATTTGGGGTGATTACTGTAACATCCAATATTTCCATGGTTATTTGTAATATTAAAATGTAATTTTATTACTCTGTTTTAGGCAACTTTAAATGATTTCAGTTTTCAATATAGGTGTTTGGAAACAGGTGGGAACATCCAACTGTCCTCCAGGGTTTTTTCATAGCAGGCAGTGAGATGAAAGCTTACTTTTAGAGGAGCTAAAATGAGATGCAATCTTGTAGTGATTCGACCATTCAATCTTCCCAGGGAGGACTGTGGGTGAGGAAGAGTTTGTCAGAGGATAGGTACCATGCCAACATGGAGTAAATCCTTGCTTCCTCGAGGATGAGGTTATGATCAAAGAGATTCAGGTGCTTTAGATTTCTCTGAGCAACACCCTGAGAGATGCCCCCGGGCTGTTGCAACAACTTTGGTATCCTCTCCCTCCAACGGTGTAGAGGACTTATCAAACCAACAGCAGACACATGGAGCAGAGGTGTTCTTTATCCTGGCTTCAGCCTTTTGCTTCAGGGAGCAAAGCCACGGGGACTCTCAGCAAAAGCAACAGGAAACAAAATTAGGACCAGTGGTGAACACCAATTCAAATACTTGCAGAGAAAATGCTCCTGTGTAATCAGTGCAACTGTGCTGATGTAACTCATTAGAGTACATATCCACTGGCATGTGTAAGATGGCAGGAATATGAACATGTAATGACAAGCAGATTTGATGGCATATTTGCTTCTGCCATATGCAAATAAATACTTGCTGAACTAATACATTATTCAATCATATTTGCTTTTACTGCATTGCATGTCATCATAACAAACTGTATATATATGTTTGAACTGTGGTGGTGCTGCTGTTGATAACAAAAACATTCAATGGCTTGTTGTGACACTACCCTCACCAGAAAAATTATGAGATTGGTCCTTTCCAGTGGTTAAAATGACCTATGTTTATGTTATCCTGACCAGTGACCTCTTGCAAATTGCTGAGCAATTGCTGTCCTTTCTAAGTCCGAGTTCATGTTCATGGAGTTGCCATAATTACCAGTTTGTAAATACTGTAGTGTTCAGGTCATAATCCAACCCTGGTTTCCAACTAAGCCTGGGAAGCTCTGATTTTTCAGATCAGACCAGGAGCTTAATAATACGTACGTGCCAGAAACCAAATATATATGCCTCCAATCAGCCAAATTCAGTTGTTAAAGGTAATTAAACCCAAATTTAATAGATATAGTGCTTTATAGTGAAAGAACCTCACTCTAACCCCTTAAACAAAACAAACTCTGCTTTGGAGGGTACTGACAAGCAACCTGTTTTGTTGCTAAGGTTGCTTGTTGGTTGCATGTGCAGATGTCATAAAGAGAAGGCAGGATTTTCATTAAGTCCTTGTTGAACTGCCACGGCTGTTTACTGCAACCGCAGTTTATTCGACTTCACATTTCACAAGAATTCAAATTGCTTGCTAAGCATTACGCTACTCTGCAGTGAGCCATTGCTTTGTGGTTTCACAATGGTAGGTTTAGTTTTTGCCTTTTCCTTTACTTTGTCATTATATATGGTCTTAATCCTTCTGTGTTATTACTGATTTAATAACATTGATATTTTAATGTTATTACTGATTGCTGTATTTTTATCTGTAAGATGGTGAGTAGCAGTGGTAAAGGAGGTTTCACTTTTACTCCATGTATGTGAGCAGCCTCAATAGTTGGAGTTGTGCCTGAAATGTCACCAGCTGGAGCCTCTGGGCAAGCTGGATACAACAAGGTAACACATCACCCAGTTGATCTTTTATCATCCTTTTCTCAGTTCCAGGATTGTCCTCATGCTGTCAGCAAAATCTATATCCTTGTACCCTCCACACTCAAAGTAATATATCCATAGTGTATAGGGAGATTAATATCTCACAGGTATTGCCATATAATACTTTATATAGGGTAACAGGGGCCCCATAAGAGCCTTGTAGATACCACAGTTCACGACATCTCCACTTCTGTATCCCCAGTTTTAACCACTCCAGCAATATTCGCTGTAAAAAAAAAAAAAAAATGGAGCTTCTAACAAATCCTCAGCTCTCAGGGACTTTCCTGTTTACATCTCTATTCCCAGCACAAAAGGATTACAAACACCACCACTTTACTGAGTATAAAGAGATTGTAAAATCCAAGATTTGCTGAGTGGGAGGGGTGGGGAGGTTAGGGGATGTCCTCATTGAGTGTGCATCTACAAGGCGACAAGCGGTCAAAGGTTAAAAGCGACGAGAATCGCTGGGGGGATCCGAGCTGATCAGAGTCGGCCCAGAGAGGGCAACAGAGTGTGTGACTGTGTTTGTGTGTGTGTGTGCGTTCTGGAGCATATTTTCCTCTATATTAAACTGGATTAGTTGTCTGCCCTGCATCCTTTATCGAGATAATACTTGAAGCTTGTTGGGATTTCATTGAATAGATCTGTGTGAGCTGTGTGACTCTCTCTAATCTTATTGGTGTGTGTGTGTGTGTGTGTGTGTGTGTGTGAGCTCTCAGCGTGATGGCACAGATCAAAGGGATCCGGATGGTTGTGAGTCTTATTTGAATGTAATTGCTGTTTACTTCGTCACATTATACAGTAGAGGTGCCTTATTAAGACTTTGCGCCTGTCATTAAAGTTGCACTGCAGCAGCCTTAAGGGGATATGACTCTATCTCAGGGTTTTATCAAGGACATTTTATTCCTAATATGACTTTTCAAAGGGCTGCCTGTTTACGGCAACTAAGCAAAAGTTCATCTTTTTGTATTACTGAGATTAATGGCTTTCCAGTACACTGTCTTAGCTTTCAAACAACACTTAATTCGAGAGGAGCGACTGCCATATTTTAGTCCTATAGTCTTTGTCGGGTATCCACTGGATTCTTTTTCCTGCTTTCCTTGTCATCACTATATGCCCAATACTTATATGGAATTAAATACCACAAGATGTGGCTGAAAGCTCCAGGGGAAAAAAAATCAGTAAGTGGAGATATTTTTATTATCAAAGTCAAAAATGAACCTTCAAGGTCAATATTCATGGAGAGGAAGGGATGGAAAGCACAGGAAAGAGGCTTTCTGCATAATGACTACTTTTACTTTTGATACTTTAAGTGCATTTTACTGAAATAAGTCTTAAAGGACCAGTGTGTAGGATTTAGGGTGATCTATTGGCAGAAATGGAATATAACATTCATAATTATGTTTTCATTAGTGTATAATCACCTGAAACTAAGAATCATTGTGTTTTGGTTAGCTTAGAATGAGCCCTTCATATCTACATACGGAATGCGTCCTCTTCCACAGAGCCCGCCATGTTGAGAATTATGTTGTTGGAAGGGAAAGGGGATAACTGAATACATCACCTACATAGCTTGTATGTCTACTTTAAAATGACCTACACTACCTGTTACTAGCATGATCAGACTTGATAATATTAGCTCCATCCTCTTTTTCCTCTTGGTTTTTTCAGTCTGTTACTCACAGACAGATTATTATTTCTGCCTCCGGAGCAGCTCTGCCTGTCAGAGATGCTTGCAGAATTTAAATTACAATCTGCTGCGTAAGCAGGCCTCAAAACTTGAACATCATGGTACTGACAGAAGCCACATGAGAAGGCCATCGCAATAACAGTGTAATTTAAACTAAGTGTTTATGTGCTGATGTGATTGTGCGTTCTCCAAAAAGCATTAAAATGGAGAGCCCAGATTATCACTTAAAACCATAATGACAGTAATGTCACTTGAAATCAGCTCCACCTAAATGCTAGCCAATCCAAATTTTATGTAACTACAAAACAACTAAATTGGCAGCTTGCGACTTAGGTTCCGAATTTAACAGCCACTGCGGGTGGTTGAGCAGAAAGTTAGTTTCACATACTGGTGTGTATAAAGTAGCTCCGACTTTGCCCTGTAGGAGAGGAAACCATGCCAGGAGAAATAACAACCCACACATCTCTGCAGCAAACACGGCTGAGAGACATGCTGATTTGGTCCAGTGTTTTCATGTTGTTTTAAACTCATAATGTTAAGGTTATTGGTTTGACGCCCAAAATTGAAACAGGTCGAAGTGTTAGTATAGGTTCAAGCCAGTTAGCCAGTAGCTGATCTTTTGAGCATGATCTGATTTTATAAACGAGACGAATTAAAAGAAAAACATGCAAAAATGTGTTAAGAGCTGGCTGAGGGGTTATTACTTGATCTGCTGGTGGGATGCAACATAGAAAAGGAAAGAAAAGGTAAAAGAAACAGCAAATCCAAGCAGAGAATCTATGTTACAGTATTAATGTCAAAGAATGGTGGTAGACATGTAAACTTTAGACATCAAGCTGAAAAGGACAAAACACATCCAGCCCAAAAAGAGAGTTTACGAGTAAAGAGCAAAAAGAAAATGTCCATCACTTTCAAAAAAAGGACAAGAAATGTAAGAAAATCAAAGAAGATAAAAATTGGAGGAGAAAGGGTAAGTTTGGTTTCCCTTGTCATGCAAATCAGTTTGGCATCGGGGGGAAAAAATACCTTCGTCGTCCGTGCGGTCATTATCACCTAAATCATCAGTGTGTTTCTTTGTAAGGGGACCTATAGGACCAAGAAGGAGAAGATGGAGGAAAACAGGGTGATCAAGAACACACACAGCCTTCAAAAGATGCTCTCAAAAGATAAGAAAGTACGTCAATAATTAACGTTTCTATAGCCCCTTTTTTTTGGAAAAACGTTCACACTGACAAGGAGACTGGGTAAACATTACCACAATGCCCACTTCACATGTTTACAGTAGGGATTTACTGTATATGAGTTAATTTAAGAAAGTTAAGGAGCAAGAAAAGAGGGAATTTAAAAAAAAGATGTGAAAAAATATTAGATCTCTGTTGAAAATGAAGACTTAACTGAGGATAAACCTCTTAGACTCAAAAGACATAAACCTCTTTAAAACAGTGCATACAATAGCATCAATTATACATATCAGAGACATTATTTAACATTTGGAAATGATCACTGTAGCAGAGAAAAAGGCAGAGGCTGTAAAAGAAGCAGCATTTTTTAAGAGCAGAGCACTCAACAGAAGCATGTGACAAACTCCCCCTGTTGTATTTCCAGAGTGTGTTAACTGTGTGTGGGCCTAAACATACACACACACACACACACACACAAACGCGCACATCCAATGTCATGCATATTGACTGCAGGGGCGCATAGCTTCCTTCGGAAAATTGTAATGACAGAAAGAGATAGAGATGAGAACGGCAGATACTGGAGAACAGGCAAATTGAGTTCTATTTTTCCTCCTATTTCAATTTTCAGAGGGTTAACAATTTTTTAACGTCTTTTCTGACTTTGCCAATGTGAACTACAGAATCAGACGGACTGCGAATTGCCTCGTCCACATGGAGAAGTTCCATTTTGATAATAATCCATATTGTAAAAAACAAACAAACAAACAAACAAAGACCTAATTTCAATACTTACACTGACCATCATTGTCAAGAAAGGACAAGGAATAAAGGAATAGTTTAACATTTTGGGAAATACGCTTATTCGCTTTCTTGATCAGTTAAACGAGAAGATGGATACCTCTCTCATGTTAGTACAGTAGATGTAAGGCTACAGCCAGTTAACTTACCTTAACATGAAGACTGGAAGCATGGGAAAGCAGCTAGCCAATGATGGAACTCCAGGAAGTCACAGATATATCATGTTAATTAGTGAGCTTTGGAGGTGCTGGTAGGTGGATTTTATGACCTTTGGGCAAAGCTAAGCTGGCTGTTTCCCCCTGTTGCCAGTCTTTATGCTAAGCTAAGCTAAGCTAATCGGCTGCTAACCATATATTTAGTGTAGAGACACGCATGGCACCGATCTTCTCATCTAACTCAATAAAGCATATGAGTGCATTTCCCAAAATGTCAAACAGTTTCCACATGAACTGTTGCCTTGCCGGGGTAAACATGATTCAACTTGAGACAGGTTAACAGCATTTAAGTACCTGGTGGAATAGTGAGACAGGGGAAGTGGTCAGCCGCTTCTTTGTTGAAACCAACAAACTGTAATTTCAGTACGAGTTTCTTGTACACACATAGACATTAACACATGCTGTCTTCAACAGAAGTAACAAAGACAGACACACAAACACACACCAACAAAGAACGCACAAAGAGATACACACAGATGCTACATAACAGATCTGAAAACATGCAGGCTTGAAGTGAAGTGTGTGTGCTAGCAGGGTACGTGACACGCAAAAAATAGAATAACATACTGGCAGTGCTTCAGCCTTCACACACACACACACACACACACACACACAAAGCAATGACATCCACAACATGTGATGCCACTGGGTTTTAAATACCCATCTACCGATGAGGAAATGACCACTCCAGTTCTTTCCAACTACCTTCGTGCCACAGCTCCACATAGCCCAGTCATTTTATGCAAATCTACTTCAATTCCGTTTGACTTGATAAAACTGATATAGCAGTCGATTTCAACATGACAAAGGTTAAAAGCACATTCTGTGAATATCTTTAATGTTGAAAGATGGCTCTGACTAAAAGGAGAATGTTAAGATAAAAACTCCAATGACTGTGTTGGTTTGAACATGTCTGTTTATGGAACAGAGGATGGGAGATGAATCACTTGAAAGGTTCAAGATACTTTTAGTCAGTACCTCATGTTGATGAGCAATAATTCCTCCATAATTCAACATCTTGGTGGTTTATTTTAAGGCCAACCATTTCTCTCCGGTGACTTTAAAGAGGAAGCTGGCTCCCTGCATATCATTCTGTCCTACAGCAGTCTCCCAGCTCTCTTTTGTGAATTTGACAAGCAATTTGATAAGCGAGAGCTGACTTGTGCTTTATATATGCTGAATAAGCACCAAGACACAAGAATCGCTTCTTTCAAAATGTGAAACGTCTAAGAAACACAGAGCATCTGCTGTCTAGGGATGTGTTACCTGTTTATAGAGTCTGCTGCATAGAGATCACTGTCAAAGCAATGCATAAAGGTTGTGGGAGATCCATGTTAGACTTTTAACATACACTGGGTTGAGTGATAGAAGGCTCTATGCTAATAATTAAAACATACATACATTAAAGAATGTGGTTATTTCCCATCCTAATGCCATTAACCTCTTCAACTCCCTGTCTTCATATTCATCAAATGTTGGACAGTTAAGCACAAGTCCGGATTCTAAAGTTCCCGATCACATTTGGTGAATTTTGGGGTAAACGTGTATTTAATTATGTAGTATTACATTAAGTAGAATATTTCAATTTAATCTAATCATCCACAAGGTAAACCTAATTGGGCAACATTGCTTTAACCATGGCAACTGTTTCAGTTTAACAGTTTATTCAGTTACAACGAGGAACTTTTCTTGTTATAACATATCAATTTACTGTATTGTGTTAAAACATGAAAGTTTCAAGCTATAACATCATACTGACTTAACTTCTCTGGTTATAAAGCGATATGTTTGTATATTATTTTAACTAGAAACTTTAATATGATGAGAACATGTTGTTATCGTGTGTCATGGTGGCAGTGATATCAGAGACTAAAGGAACATGAAGTGTCATAGTAAGATGGTGGTCCTCCATGAGCTTTCACAACAGCTTCAACAAATTGTCTAAAGTCTAGATGACTTTTATGTTGCCCTTTGACCTTCTAGCGTGCCTTGTATATGATAATAGGATCTTATTCTATTGTCTCGTGAAAACAACTCAAAAGTAACTTTTTAATAGCCTGATAGAATATTTTACATACATCATACACACAGCTTGTTCCGCCTCCTATGCATACTGCATTTGAAACCAAAGTGGTTTGGGGGATGTCAGGGGACATGGCTCTGCTTGCAAACTGTATGGAGAGTAAAACCATGGTGACGGTGGCGCATGCAGATGCGGCGGCGAGTCGATCCAATAAACTTTGTTACATTTTTAGTTTGATTTGTTATCTTTTCGCCTTTATTACTGAAGCACGTATTGCCTTGAACCCTTGAACCTTTGAACCGTTGAAAAACCACCTTCCAGCAGTCAGTAGGGGAATGTTTTGCTCACAGCATTTAGATTTTTTTTATCTGCCTTGCTGACCTTTGTATTACATTAAATCAATGTGTTAACAGCTCAAAAACAGCTTTTTGTGTTTAATTGCAATTAAAGTAACTTTCCATCAAAACAATTAGTGAACCACTGCCCTTGTAAAATAAATGGCCTTCAAAGAAACACAAGAACACAAAGAGAGGTTAAAAAAACCCAAAAAAGTTTGAGGTTGGAGTGAATTATGAGCAACTTGAAAACCTGTGAGAATAAAAGAATCAAAGGGAATGTGATTGATGTGGCCACTCTCTGGACTGCACATGTGCTGCTATTACAGTGGCATGTTGTTTGACTGAGGGTTAGTGGGGATCAGAGCAGACAAGACAGCTGCATGACAGCTACTATCACACACACACACACACACACACACACACACACACACACACACATACATATGCTCCCAGTGACAGGTAGGGGAGTGCAGGTCAGTGTCGGGGCCTCCTTGTCACTGGGCACTTTAGAATTGACACCTGATTGCTGTATGATGTCTCTCTCTCTCTGTATGTGTGTGTATTNGTGTGTGTGTGTGTGTGTGTGTGTGTGTGTGTGTGTGTGTGTGTAGGTAGCACAAGCACTGACACTGGGGAGGTCTCAGCTGGCATCAGCCCTGATAAATGATTAGGAACTTTTCATCTCTTTCCACCTGACTCTGTGTTTTTCTTACCACTCTGTATCTGTATTTTTATCTTCTCTGCCTTACACTCTCACATGCGGCTTACTGGTCTGCTCTGGTTATGTCCTTCTCTTTCTCTTAATTATCTTTTTTTTTTCACTCTTTTTTTCCGTTTCCATCTCCTTGATCTCCATCTCAATGCTCCACGAAAATGTTGTAATGGCTTCGCTCTACAGCCCCCTTTCTTCCCATCGTTCCATGTAGTGTGTAAGTGTGATGTGTATGGCTTTACTACAATCAGACCAAGAGAGAAAGTTATCGTAGCAGCGAGTCCTTGCAAGGTTTCGCTGAAGCTTTCAACTGCATCCGATGGTCTTCATCAGTGGATGGAATTTGCTCCAGTGTCATCACATGACCTATTTATGGAACTTTGGTCAGGTGATAACAGGTGGTCGTACAGGGAGAGAAGATGGTAACCCCCCGTCTCTGTTCAAAGATGGTCAAAGATGTGAATGTCCTCTTTGTGAATCTCCTTCAACTGACTCGTTGTTGATGTTGATGAGGTACTATTTCCAAGAGTAAGCTTTCATGCTCAAATTCCTAAAAATACTGTAAAAAAAAAAAACAACACACAAAAAACAAGACCAAACACCAGCCTCTACGCTGCTTTGTACATTGTGAATAAGGTCAAATTTGGAGAGAAATCTGCTTAACAGCTTTATGGCATCAAACAGGGAGATCTCTTTTTTTGGGGTCTTTTTTCAACACCAAAAAAGGCTCAAACTTGAACAATTTCTGGAATATGAGGATAGAAAAAAAGTTTAAAAAAGCCCATATTAAATTATATCATCTTAAACATTTTCAGGGAGAGGGAGGGAAAGAGGAGGTAACAGGTTTTAATGGAAATGTCAGGATACCAGCTGTTCCTACCATTTTCTCATTTTCATTACGGTAAGAACAGCAAGGTATCGAATTTATAATGTCAGAAATACACTCATGACCACAGTATTAGGCACACCTGTGTAATCTGTGTAATCACTTTGTCCTATCTGTGAGCAAATATTACATTTTGATTTTCAGTCTCTTGGTCCATAATCTACTATCTCTGTCTTTCTTTGTCTTTTGCAGTCGCTTGTTTTTTCTCTATCTCTCTCTTCTCTCCTCACACCTTCCTCTCTCCACTATCAGCATTGATTGGAGACTGATGAAGAGGAGTTTCCCACTCTCTGACACTCCGCAACAATCCATGACTCAAAAAGCTAGCCGGGAAGCAAGGATAATACACACACACACACACACACTCAGCCTCAGGCTTTCCCCCTCTCCTGGATGAGGTAATTATGGCGAGGAGAATCCATGCATCGATCGCACATTCAGCATAAGAGCTATCCGTACATACATATCGCTCTCTGTATGCATCACTCAAGGTCCACACCAGCATAGAAACACCGCGGCTTAATCAATCACCAATGCACATTAAAAAAAGGGGATCTAACAGAGCGCACTGCTCAATGAGCCAAATAGGTAATCTACTACTGACCTTGGATAAAATCCCTACAGGCTGTAAACTATAAATACAGAATCCATTCCCCAAGGTAAAACTAGGAGTCTAATGCACTTCAGCAAACCCTCTGGTGAAAGGAATTAACAGAGACTGTGAACAGTGAGTAGGCACAGGAACTGTGCTTTATGGAAGTGTGATGATGGGGCTCACATCTTAAAACACAGTACATGGGTTGATAAGATTCTAAGAAAGACGCATGAGCACTGATTTCTTCATATGGTGTATGAACTTACTGGGGAATAAAAGCACAACTCAGTAGATGCACCACGACCTTTCCTTCTTTGTCTTTTGCAGTCACTTGTTTTCCATCTGACAATGTCTTCTATTCTCATACTGTGCCTCCCACTCTCACCCATCAGGACTGACTGGAGACTGAAGTGTTTCACTGTCTTGTTTGGATATACACATATACTGTAATTATCTGACTAATTCTAACTTGTATTTTTCCTCCAACCTCCTGTTCTACTTTATCTTTTTTTTTTTTAAAGGTGGGGTTAAAATCAGATTTTAATAATTCATTATTTTAGTATTTAGTACATGGTTAAAATACTGTCTTATTTTGTTGGCCGATAGTTCAAACAGCCACTATGACAATACGCAATTCATTGTTGCTTGGGGGGAGAGTCCAAGGTCCAAGGTTCGAATTAAGGGTGGCTGAAGATTCCAGACAAGTGTGAAAAATTCTATTTTATTGAATAAATTTAATGTAGTTTCCTGACAGATATTTTGGGATATTTTTGTCCAAGGTTTTGTGAAGCATTAAGAATGTACTCCCCAGAAAAATGACAGCATTGGTTTTGTGTTTAATTAAAATCACATAAAGAGTGTCTTGGTTTTACCACCAGCAACCTCTTGCATTTTTGCACATGCCTTATCTCTAAGGAGCAACGCCAGAAGCAATGTGACCTTGATTTAGCCCTGAAGAACATCTTAAAGCCGAGGTGCGCTTGAAATAAACAGGTCCGTATGAACATATAAGCAAAGCAAAAATGTGTCACCTTGAAGGCATTTGTGGTGTTGCACACATTTGAACACAAGTGGCAGGAGTAGTTGTGTGAGGAATGGAAAAAGAAAAGTTTCAATTCTGACGTCAGAAAACGCCTCATTTGCATCCATACCATCTACTACCAACAGTCAATGATTAGGTGTCCAGAATCTTACCCTAACCTTGACCAAGTGGTTTCTGGCTAACAAATGTAAAATAGCACTTAGACTGTTTTATTTATCCTGCACTCTTTACTTTCTATCCCCACAGTTTCCCCAAAACACAGTTTTTCTTCATGAAGTGATCCCAGCTGCATTTTTCATGTTTAGAGGTGTTAGTCAATTCTCAAGCCTCTTGAAATTGATACTTTACATATAAGAGCAATAAGAAAGCCTTCTGTGAAACAATCTATCCAAACAGTGCATTAGAGAAGTGAATAATGCTGCCATTTATCCAGACGGCTGTGGAACACAATGTGTATTAGGTGTCTGGGAAACGACTAAAATATTGGAAAGTGTTCTGTTGAATATAAGATGGTCCAGACGACCCTGGTTATATCACGTCCCCCTTCTTTTGCATTCCCCATTTTCTTTTCTTTTCAAAGACTTTCTAAAGATGAGAACCCCTTGACTGAAACTAGGCCAGCACATTAACCCTATTTAACATTCTTTTATGGTACATATGGTCACATTTGAATAAAATAAACATGAAAAACTATAACCTCATGCTTTTTCTAATGCCATGTTAAATATGGTATTTCTTGGCCCATTTTCACTCATTATCGATTCATTTCCATGGTGACTGCAAAACTCAAAAAAAACAAACAGGTAGAAACTCATTAGCCTGACAATGTTAAAGCTACAAAAACCCATGAAGTACCAGGCTCCATTCAAAGAGAACATCTGCTGCTGTGAATACATAAATGCCAAGTTCTAAAAAGGTCAATAACTAATAAAGTATCCTAAAATATCCAATTGCAAACACAAAGAATGACTGGCCAAGCCTGCCTGAGCTGTAAACCAGCTGAGACATGATACATTTGAGACATGAAAGCTTTCGAGCCCACTCTAATGTCCCTCTCACCTTGTCTCATACCCACACTGCATTTCTTCTTTTTGCTGCTTCCCCTTGCCATCCATTTCATCTACTCACACTTCCTATTCTCCTCCTCCCCTTCCCTTGTACTAATAATTTTATTCTTGCATTCCTCCGCTGTTCTCTCTCCTTCTACAGCTTGCTGACGAAACAAACACCCACACAGTCAATGTCGGTGAGTCAATTCAAAGCAGCGAAAGGCCTGGGAGGGCAGGACATGAGCGAACTGTGTGTGTATGTGGAACTAGTGTGCAAACAAGAAGAAGAAAGAGAGAGCTTGAAAAAGTGAAATAAAAATAAATGTCTGCTTCCTTATTTTTTCTATTTTTTTTCAGAGCCATTAATCTACTAAGAAAGCATGCTGCATTAGGGGTAAACATGGGTTAAAGACAGGATTTGCCCTGCAATCAAGTTTCTGACTTGTGAAAAAAGAGACTAGCAGCAGAAATCTTGGCTAAGGTCTTACATAGTAGGATATTAGTCAAATGTCCTTCACAGTAAGATGTGAGTGTGGGAGCATTAGGCCTGGGACATGCTTTAGTCAAACATCAAAGCAGCAGTTCAAACAGAAAGCACATCATGCACTGTAATGACTTTACTAGCATTCAAAGGGATTTCCACTTCCACTTTATTTAAACTAGTTGTTTCCAGTCGTGTTTCCTCTCTCACTTTGGTTCATTTACTCAAATGAAAACACGGCAAGTGGACAGGTGAAGGTTTATGGATACAGTTCTAAATAAACCATGTAAAGATTAGTTTGGAGTGACAGTTATACTAATGACTCAGCAACTACATGCAGCACTGGATTATGGACTAAACACACTGTGAGGTTGAAAGTGACATTCCGGTATTCGTCAACATTGGCGTTATTTTCACATCATGATGGCTGTTGGTCATGATAATAATTTTATGCTTCGAAGGAAGTGTTTTTGGATCATCAAACAGCATCTAAAACCCCCTCCCTCCACATCCCTCCACATCTGTGATAAGGGGGACTGTTCCTACAATTTTTTTAACTTTTGGAAACCGATATTCCGTCAATCAAGCCCACTTCACGCAACAATTGGTCAGATGTGTGGAAAGGTGCAAAGGAGGCAGGGTTTAAACTTCTCTCTTAAGATGTCTTTTTTTATTTATCACACTCGATCACATTTTGTGTGTACAACCAACTGCAACGCCGCTTCGAGGAGAGATCAAAATTGTTTGCTCTTCTCTAAATGTATGTATGATTTATTGCATCAAATCTCTAAAAACAGGCAAAAGAGCTCTCGGAACAGTTTACAACACTTTTGTATTCAGTTAGTCATCTAACTAGCTCGCTTCAAACATACTTAACCCCTAACCCACTTGGACTCAAAAACAAGGTCAGTTGGGAAGGACTGCAAACTTCCTATGGATTAAAAAAAACGTAGAGTCTTACCAGAAGTAAACACGGGGAGTAGCCCCCTTGGAATAACTGTGGCTGTTGTAATGAACTGCATAGCATCCCCATTCAGGTCAACTTGCTGGCTGATTTAAACGGTAAATGAACTGCATTTATATAACACAATTTGACTCTCACTCAGCAAGTCATGCACACACTCACACACACACCAATGGAAGTGACATTCCACGCAAGGCTCTGGCATAACAACCTAGTGTGTCTTGCTCAATTCACTGAATGGTGATTGAGATGATTTCTGATACATGTTTTAAATTTTGTTTTTTTTAGTCCAAATTCCTTTCCTCACAGTCCATGCCCAAATTAATCTTGATCTTAAGTCCACATTTCCCAAATCTCTTCAATGGAGATGGTGGGTAAGGGGTTCAGTTTGAAGCAAACTAGTTATTAGGATGTGTCGTCCAAGCATGTCTCAAGGTAAAAGTGTTCAAACCTGTTCCTAATGACCACACTCGAAAACAGGGCGAATAGCTTCCTGTCACTCAGTGGACAGGAGGAGCCGGGGATTTAACTGTCAACTCTTCAATTAGTGGATGTCCTGCTTTAACGCTTGAGTTTCAGCCGCCTCCAATCAAGTGAGGCAAAAGCCTCCCTGATAGTATTGTAAAAGCAGGAAGTTGTGTCAACTCAGAACAGTGTTGTCAGGAGCATCTCTGTCAACCAAGAGCAAAGCTGTTCATAGCGGATCGAACACAGAACCTCCTCACTATGAAATGTGAGGCTTAGAGGCTTAGACAAGTATTGAAATGAGAGAAGATGGTTTGTGTCTGTGAGATTCTGATTTGTAAAAATAAAATAATGAGGTAAACACTGTTGTGGCTCAGTACTCTACAACAGCTTTGCAGTTTGCTACGACAGCTACTTCATAAGTGATTGAGAAGTTGTACAAAAGGGTCCACGTTTCTCAAATGTTATCAAGATTGAAAGTCATATTGGACAAGACCTGGTCAACAAATTTAGTTTCCTTTTAAGAGCAAGTTTTACCCTGTTATGAAAATACCTTTCTAATTCATGGTGTCCAACCAATTGAAGCAATATTTCTCCAGCTGATAACTGAACCAGTGGGAAAAAAAGAATTGAGGTCTGTAATAACCTCATCATCAGCCAAAGCGGTTCAGTAGCCACTGCATCCTTTTTCCAAATATATCTCAGGATGTGTCAGGACTGCATATCTCACATCTAAAGAGACACGTATTGTGATTTCTTTTTTCTTGTCGCTAACTGACTCATTTTGACCAACACTGTCAGCTAATAGGCCAGTGGCCAGTCCATTTATCAGGGAGTCAAGCTGTTTTTGAACCGAGCCTTCTCTTCTTGTGCAGTGAGACTTGTCAGCTCTACTCTGTGTTCACCCACTGCTCTGTGAAATATGGCATGACAGGAACTGCAGAGGTTTTAAACCCGAGTTTGTGACCCTACTTACACAAGAAAGAAATATGGATTTTGACTTCAGGCTTTGAGGCAAGACTCAGCAAAAAAGATGTTTGTGTAACAACACATAAGGAATGGCTCCCTTGGTAGAATGTATGGAATTTATATGTGATTTGAGGCTCCAACAACATGTATATTACAGCTTCTGTTTCCGTCAGATAATACTTCATCATGGGATAATGTGTGCTTTGCACTACAAAGGTATGTCCTGTATGTACAGTAAAGTCTAACTTTTTACTGTACTCATGAGGCTGACATTTTAGTGCCTTCACTGGAATCTCCAGGCAGTCAAGTGAAAATCTCAAGGATTATCACACTATCAAAGCAAATCAAAAGTGCCCAGTAATCCTGGTTCAGTAATAAAATGCCAATGCAGTGCAGAGCGCTCCCTCCCTGGCTTCAGATGCTGAGCTCCTGACAGCTCTCCCGTCAGCAGAGGAGACCATCACACTGGCCAACAGCAGGATTTGATGCTTTCACGTGCAGATATGCTCTATTTTTGTCACATAAAGTGGAAAGTCACCGAAACAGACTGAATAAATGTGTAGTATCCTGACATGTATTATTATTATTATTATAAGATTTAGGCTACTAAAAATAACTTTTAACTATAACTATTTTTAAAAAGGAGCAGCTCATGACTGTTAAAATATGAGGTTAAAAAAAGAAAATAAAAGAAGAAAAACAAAATATCCACCTATTAAACAGAAGTCATTTCATTTTATATTTCCCCTTAAAATAATTGGAAGCCAATATTAACAATTACTCTTTCATGCTTTGGATCATAATTTAATATCATCATTTAATCATTTCCCTTAAATTCAAGTAATTTCAACTGAATGATCTTACTAAATTGGATATTTCTTTAGCAAAATAAGACTAAACAATGCAATGCTTTTCTTGTATGCTAATATAACAGTCAATTGCAATCTCATTTTGCTTGATTTTGTTTTTGCCAAAACAACTGGAACCTATGAAAAGGGGTGTAGCACAATTCTCTGGACCCTGTACATAGGCATTCTCTATGGGCCCCTGTCCTCATCCATGGCTACTCATTCTAGTATCTTTGTGGGCCCTCCTCACATGAGAGCCCTATATACTAAGTCCCCTTTGTCCCCCAGTCCTACGCCCCTGCCTTTGAAGTCCAATAGTTTTGCATTTTTGTGACAGTGTAGTTATCTAATTAGTGACATGCTCATTGATTTTCACTTAAAAATGACCAAAAGGATTTAGATTTTAGTCAAAAATAGAAAACACATGCTGAAAATATCCTTTGGGGGTTGAGAGCTACCTTGTTTTTCTCCATTCAGCGGATGCCTCTTTAGTATCCCACATAGACAGAACTCTGTCTGTTGTATGCCATGAAAGCCCACATTGTTATTTTCTTTGAACAATTATTTTCAAGTTGTGTTTACTTTAATAGACATTGTTCTGCGACAGTGACATGAAAGGTGAAATGGGATGTGATTCAGAGCGCACACACACACGCACACATTGCATGTGCCTTGGCCTGCTGAGCTACCATGACAGCCAGAAGCCACATTTTAGTGAAAATCAGCATCTTCCAAACTGCTTTTCCCCTGCTGTGTGTACATGACGTAAAGGAGATCTTAAAAAGGAAGCCCTGGGCTTCATGGTGACAAAACCAATTAGTGTAAAAGCCACGTACATGCAGCTGCATGGGAATGAATCCCAGCTCATTTTATGCTGTCATAGCTCTCTTTCCTTTCTTGTCTGTCTCTACAGTATAACATCACTGAAAGATGTAGTAAAACATTTAAAAGGGGCAGACCACCTTGCTCTCATTTTAAGTAACTAAAGATATGTCTTTAAAGGGGAATACACGATTTCATAAATAAGGTGTGAACTGGTTTTGACTGATGCTCATATTTTAGACTGATATTTAATTTCTAACTATTAAATTTGACCATTTGGACACCACAAAGTACTCCTGCCTGTTTGACCTTAACATACTGTTTAATTTAATCATGGTTTAGTCACCAAAAGAAGATAAATATAGGGGGGAAAATGTAAAATATCACAGTGGACATTTTAAGTGATTAATCATTATCACAAGCATTTTTCTGATATATTGATTATGAACATACAACTTTTACAATATTGGCTGCAAACATTTAGCAGATGTTTTAGATGAGCATTTATCACACCATGATACCAACATGTGTGTGTGTGTGTGAATCCCATTCAGCATAACTCAGAGCTGGCGTCTTCATGAATATTGAATGTGACTAAATATCACAAACATGGTTGGCTTTTAAACATCTTAAGGTATAAGTGTGTGTGTGTGTGTGTGTGTGTGTGTGTTGACTGGAGAAACTCTCTAGGGGTGGTATCTTCTACAGACCTGAGGAGGCGAAAACATCAATGAAGTCTGTGATGGTGAGTAGCTCATTAGCCACAAGATAGGTCTACAGTAGGCCTGTGGTGGGAAAAAAGGCATGCTGTTGAATTATTTACACAACCAGTGATACAGTATACTGACCCAAGCAAAACTGAACCTCAGTAGTGAAGGGATTTAAAAAACACAACCAGGTTTTGGGAAGACTGCCTCATTAAGTGAGGAGAAGAGAGACACCAAAACCATCCATGTGAGATTGGCTCGTGTGCTCCATGCTAACACTTTAGCGAACATTACTGAGTGATAGTCAGCTGCTGTTAGTACGGATACAAAAACACAAGAAGGAAATTACTGAGTGTCATTTTAGCTTCAAAACTCAAATCCATTGTGTAAAGAATCAGTGTGTATCCAAAAATGACATTTATATGCTAATAAAATAGCTTTGGCAAACTGCCAAATCACTGCCTGGATTATGTTCACGTAAAAAGTGCAGAACCAGGGTTTGTGTCATGTGGTTAGGCTATGAAAAACACAAACATCGAAAAAGTGAAAATCCTGTTTTGTAGTTCAAGTCTCTGACGACTTTATTTAACCAAGATGCTGTGAACATTTTGCAACTTTGCATATATTATTCACTAAAATGTTTCCTCATTATGTTGGTTAAAAGTGTCACCCATGCAGCATTGCATTTCGTTCAACACATATTTTCTGTCGGAAACTTGTAGTATATAAATGAATTTTTTATGAAACAAGGTTTGTTTTTGAATTTAAAAAGTTCTAACTTGGTGGTAGTATCTAAAAAGAAACTGTGGCTGACACAATCCCACCCTGCAATGAACGAGACCCTGGGACACTGAGATGAATGAATGGCAAGCAGCCATTTCGACTGTGATTGTGTCATTTTTCAGCAAACAAAAGCCGAGGCTATCAGAGTAATTTGAAAGAGTAAACAATTAAAA
>NTHP01000169.1:495689-532789 GCA_003416845.1 Oplegnathus fasciatus
TCACTGGGACAAAGAACTTTTTCAAATGATATGGTAATTCTGTCAGTATATGAACAGAAGTGTCTCTCTTTCACAGCTAGAAATGAGAGCGCTACAGAGTGGAATAAATTCGGAGCTGCTTCGTGGTGAACGACATGGACATGATGGTGAAGGTGACTGGCAGAGGATCCAGGGACTGGTCTCTGGTTCTAGAATTTAAAAAGTACAATAGAGCTGAACTGTGCCACATCGGCAAGATCAGTTTAAGATCACTGTATTTCAATTCAATCCGCTTGATTGTATGTAAAAGAGAGTGTACACAAATAAATCATCTATCAAAATGTGTCATACGAGATGTAACGTGTGTTTATCCAGGGGTCTGTGACATGAAAACATTTTAGATCCCCCTGATCTAATTTGTCCTAGCCTCGTCCTCAAGTGAAGTCCTGTCTCTAAAAGTGTCCCAATGTAGAAAAGGTCAAGTGTGTCTAATTAGCTCTGTGAGGTTGACGCGAATCTAACTCAACAACACGACTCCATGGCGCTAATTGCCACTGGCAAATAAAGAGATGCCATATTGACAGCTGGAGAGTTAAGGAGACGTGCGGCTATTGGCAACACAGTCGCCTGTCTTTCCACAGAGCTCTCTACCTTTTCCAATTATTGACTGAGAATATTCTTCATCCCTGAATCCTCCTGCTTATACATCATTACCAGCAGGGATCAATCACTGATTATTAAATGAAATGTCCATTAAGGCTGAGGGGTATTTCCATACTGGGCAGCAGGCCAGGGAGTGATGCTGGAGGCAGCAGTGGCAGCAGCACAGAGACTGCATGAGGCTAAGTCAGGCCACGCTGCCGTTGCATATGCAGCCACCGACTGTGAAGTTGAAACTCTTTTTTTCCTTTTTGAAGACAGAAATCGCTTGAAGTTTCCTTGACTTGACAGGCACCAGCATGTGGGTTAGGGGAACACAGGGGCGCACACACACACACTCACGCAAACAAGCACCATCTTCCCCGTACACATACATTCAAATGCTCACATACTTCTACACAGAACTGTACTCTCAGCCACACACACACACACACACACACAATCACAGTTTTCTCTCATCTCTCTCTCACTTACTCTCTCTGTCACTTTGTATGAGTCACTCATTCCTTCTTGTAATCCAATCTGTCCCAATCTCTCTGTCACTCAGTCTCATTCACTCATTCTGTCCTCTAATCCAATCTCCCCATGAGAAATACACATGTTCTCTTATGTAGAACAAACATGCATTTGTTTATTTGATGTGAAACAGCCCTGGAATATAATTTTCACATGCCTCCCCATCACTTCATATTCAACTTCTGTGACTGAAAAGGTCCTACCAAAACAATCCACATGAGCGTTTTCTGATCTGGTGCCCCTATCGGCAGAGCATCATTCATCGAAAACCATTACCAATGAGAGATCTGACACAGCTATGGTCGAGCTCTGGGTAAGCTTGGGCGACTAAGGTCTCCTCCACACCTGAGGTTGGTTTCATTTGGACCAAGGAAAAAAAGAATACATTGTTTCCTTTTGGTTCTGGTTTGTTTTGTGTTCACACTGACTTATTAAAAAAAAGTACAACCAAAAAAAAACACTAGCTGTTACTATGAACTGACAGGTAACCTTATCCTTCATCATCAGGTCTGGTGACTGACAACACCTTACCGAACCTTACGTGTATATCCATCCTCTCTGGCAGTCAAATTGCTCACAAAGAAATAATCTATTCTGAGCATTATTAGTCAAGACTGCAACTGGACCTCATTGTCAGGTGAGGAAAGTCTCTCCTTTGTTGCTTAATGTCATGATTCAAAAGGCGTGAACAAGCTGTTTAGCAGCACAGCTGACCTGAATACTACCGTCTATAGCAATGAAACGTGTAAAACTGTGGGAAAAAAAATAAATTGAATGTAAAGGACAGCTGAAGAGACGGACGGGGAAATGGGTTGAGTGAAGGGTAAAACAGATGAGAGAGAAGTGAGGTGTCAACTGTGGCTTGTTCACAGAGTGCGGAATACGAAACAGACTACACACTGTGGAAGTTCAATCAAACAGCCCAGTGAGGTGTCAACGCCTCATGCAATTACAGTACATACCCTGTTAATGCTCATCATTTATTAATTAAACATTATTTCCTTTTCTGTTCGTGAGCAGGTGAGTGTCATCTCTCTGTAGAGGTGCTTAACTGAAGACTGATAGTATTTACTCTTCCTCTTATATAACACTGTATCATTCATTAATCATAAGACTCTGCGAGATGTTCTTATGTATTCCTTTTGTGTTCAAAGTGGAATGCTTCACTCTACTCCATTGCACTGTTTTTTTGTGTCAGAAAGCAGAGAGCAGATTCAGCGGGATTAGCGTTGGGATAGCTGTCATCTAAAACATCGACATTTAAACACTCCCTCCTCTCCTTTCATGTCTCGGCCGACCCGTATCTTCACTTTCTCTTGTCTCTCTCGGTTTCCTTCTTTCTCCGTCTATCCGCTCCTCCACTCCTTCTCTCCTGAGTGTCTCTCTTTGGTGGATGTGCGTTTTCCTCTCTCCTCACCAGCACGCTGTTGAACGGATTCCTCGTCAAAAAGTTTTTCTGCGTTTTGTGTCTGTGACGCTGACAAGTTTCCAGAAACTGTTCAAGACAGGTGTGTGTACGTGCGTGTGTCCAACCTTCATCTATAAAGCGGCTCACTGTTTTGCCTTTGTACTCCAGCACATTGGATTTGAAATGAAACAGTGACTATGAGCTGTGCTGTAAGTGCTGACTTTTAGCTTTTAGAGAGTTTGAGGGCGTTCACATCCGTACAGGTTGAACAGTGATGGACCAGTTTTAGGACAATGCATCCTAACCATAAAGAAATAAGGCACTCAATAAGGCCTCCAAAACCATTCCAAATCACTGTTTCAATAAGACTGTTTTCTGATTTTACACAAGTATGATTAAAGGTAGAGTCTGCACTTCTAATCCAATACACTTTTTGTCAAGTTCAGCGAATCTCTCTTCACGGGTGGGTAATATTAGTTTTGTTATGTTTCACAGAACCAACAGGTCAGTTGTGAGTATACACCTACACCATGATAGTAATGAAACGTAAATAACATCGGAGATATTACCATGCCAACTTGTAAATATTTTACTTGCTACGGCAGACGTCACATTCTTTCCCTTGGAATTACACGTCTGCGCCTGTGTAGCGTTGCTTGATTGCCTGATTGAGGCTAACTTACCCTCGGGCTGCAGACGCTCTGGATTCCGCCATGTTTCTATTTTAGTCAGCACTGAAGGGAGGGGTGTATTTGTTTGGCTGTTGAGTTCAAATATCAACAAGCTTTCTCCAGAATCGTAGACTACACCTTTAAGGTTTGGTTCGGTTTAGGCACAAATACAACTCGTTTAGGCTTAAGGAAGCTTTGGTCTGTGTTAAAATTACTACTTCATTAAGGTTAGGTGGACCTTCGTCGTCATGGTTACAATAATAACCACTTGGTTATGGTCAAGGAATGAACATGGTTAAAAGAAAACTTGTTGTCGCAAGGAAACAAGAAACAAACAGCCATCTCCCGTGTTAAAGTCTGATGTCGGGGTGTCGGGGTATATCGATGGGTCAACAAAGAGCCATCCGTCCACTCCGACTTCCTCCCTCTGTGGACTCTGTGGCTCTATAACAACATTGCACAACTTCCTTCTTTTCCCACTGACAGATAAAGTCATTAATTCCTGTGTGTGCTGGAGGGCTTTGTCACTTGGATGCAAATGTAGAGAATTATTTGTTGAAATTAATGATTGTCTTGTTTTTCTTTGAATGTATGTCGGTCAACTGACCTCAGTCCAACTAAACTCAAGACGAGAAGCTCCCAACAGAAGCATGAAGCCAAGCTTGCTGCAGTGCAGGCCTGACAGAGGGTCTTCAGGGAAGATACCATGAGTCTGCTGAAGTATTAACATTTGAGCCCTTGAGATTTGAAAACCTTTGTTTATATTATATGCAGTGCGCCTGTGTGTGTGTGTGTGTTTACAGCTTACTACTTTTATGCTTTTTGAGCATGCATCCTTTGAGTTCGTTCTGAGAATGTTTATATGTGCAAATGCGGCTATGTATATATCCATGTGCGTGTGCGCATGTGTGAAACAAACTCCATCCCAATCAGCTTCAGCTTGATCTCTGCTCCTCTGGGAGCTCCCCAGCTGACGTGAAAAGGGAGGGGAGCGCCGGAGAGACTGCGGCCCAGAACAGGGCCTCCTCGCTGGGGGAGAGGCGTGTTCAAAGGGCTCGTTTGGCCCCAGTGGGACCAGCAAACACAGCTCATTTGCCACTGCAATTCTATTTTCACATCATTTCAATTTCAAAGAGCTGTCTGGCTGCATTAGCATTTGGCTCGGATAAAAGAAGAGTTAGTGAAGGGGTGGAAAAATAAAGGAATGGGTGGAAGAAAGAGAAGAGCAGAGCAATGAGCATGTACTCTATGTGCTGATCCTGCCATGGATTTTTTTGACATTTCTAAAATTAGGGACAGAAGCTTATACCCATGCAGTGGCCACTCATCCTGTCTTGGTCTTTCAGTTCAGTCAGTCGGTCTTAAACTCAGTTGTTTAGTTTCTGCTGGTTAGAATGTCTACTGTCCTGTTTGTCTGCTTCGGCATCAGTATCATCTGTTATCAGTGTTGACCAACAGACACTTGTGGGTCACATGGACAAAATTAATGTATGTTAACAGTTTTAATATAAATGTACAAAGTCTGTATGTTATGAAAAACAGATACGGCTTTGTACCAGTAAGTTCTGATCAATGTCTTTGATTACTTTTTTAAGGTATCCCTTCATTTCTTTGTCTATAAAATATTGATACTGAAAGCAGTCAGTCAAAAGTCCAAATTAAAGTCTAAAAATAGCTTAGTTAGTTTGACTACCAGCCGAAAATTTCAAACTTGTTTGACTGTGAGACTATGAGAAGAAGCAAGGAATCTTTAACACTTTATTTATTTATTACAGAGCCCCAGAGTGGCCATAGAGAGAAAAAAATATATATTTCAAGGCCACGTTTTACTACATTGAGCACTCAAAATGCTATTTCGTGCATGTGAGATACAATTCGTTCCCACGTTTTGATTAATTCGTTCCCACAAATTAAATAATTAAATAATTCTGGCAGCGCACAAGGCCAAGTCATTCATTCCAGCCGGCAGCTGCTTAAGGCACTTGTCCTCGGCGATAGCTATGGATAGAGACTCTTTTATTAAGCTTTACTTTAGCTTGGGGATGACTTATCAAGACAAGCTGACAACACTTGCTTTGCAAGGTGTAGCGTTCCAGTTGAAAAAATGCAAGCCAGGACTGATGGTCTAATGCGGTTTATTCAGTTTCTTTGGAGCAACGTAAGAGCTCGTTGCCACTCTGCACTGGAGCTAAACACCCGTTATAGCCTACTCTCCCCGTTTATCTTTATCATTTGTTTCTCTCCCTGTGCTCTGTTACCGTTTCTGCACTGTTTACTTCCTTGTTTTTTTACTGTCTGTTTCCGTTCGTTACATGCATACAGTGTCTTTTCACAATAAACATCCGGGTTAACATGATACAACAAAATAAGAACAATATAAAAAATACATTACAAACGCAAATTACACATGAACCATAGGGGTCACTTACACAAGAGATTATTGTTAGTAAAAGGCAATTAACGAGAATATTGAGAGCTTGTGGATTACATCGTCGGCAATATGCTGACTTTGAGGTGCTGTGCACGTCATGCTTCAGTGAGATAGGCTGTTCTGTTGTGACGGCTCTCTGTATATACACTTATCTCGTGCGCACAAATGAATCAACACGTGGGAACGCATTGTATCTCGTGCACGTGAAATAGCATTTTGAGCGCTCAATGTAGTAAAACGTGGCCACTAAATTTTTTTTCTCTCTCTTATGACCACTCCGGGGCTCTGTAATTTATGACTTTTTGAAAGTTGTGAATAAATCAAGTCATTGATGGTTCATTGATTATCAAAATTGGCATTGATGTATTTATATTTATGGCCTATTTCAATAATAGACTGGTCTAGCTCTAAATACTGTTAATCGCTGAAAGTGTAATTCTCATCAAATTAGATATAATCACATTTTTATAAATATATTTGGTCACAGTATAATATACAGTATATCATCATTTCTTGAGATCAGATGAGAAATATCTTTCTGATATTGTTACAAAAAATGTCCTACCATACTGCAGTATGTTGTTATCCGACTGTCACTGACACTGAATTTGTCTGCTTCTTGTCATCATCTCCTTCCTGTATGTTGCATCTGTATGTATTCACATGCATCAGTATGTATCTTTCCTGTCTCCATCTCTGCCTTCCCCTCTTCCCTCCTCTCTCCCTCACTGCACCACTGGAGCAGATGCCTTTGATGCCATGCTACAAATCACACACTTAGCTTTTCATCAATATTTCATCAATCCATCCCGGGCTCAGCTCTTTCTAGCTCTCTAAATCAGCACTGGCTGTGGGGAGTGGGGGTTCGGGGGTGAAGGTGAGGACTTTGGAAGTCATTTGCCTCAGAGTGGAAAGGAAAACCAGAGCAGGTTGGGGTCAAACTGTTGGGGTAGGAGGGTCAGGGCAGTGGATAAGTTTTGAAATCCATGGTCTCAAAAAGCATCTCAAATTAGAAACCTTTTGGTCTCAAATCCTTCATGACACAGTGAGCCAACAACTGCTCAGCCACATAGCATGGTGCTGAAAGGCAACATACAGCAGATTTTGATTAAAGCAGTTACACATCCAAAGCTAAACAGAGAGTGAAAAAAGTTCTGTGAAAAAAATCAAAGTGTTATAAATATAGATGGAGGAGAGCTGAACATCAGACTGAAGGTGAGGGGGGCTTGAGACAGCAGATCACCTCCATTTCACCAGGGTTACTCTAAGTTTATATCACAGGGAAGTGAAAGACTTAAATGTTAAGTCTGGTGATATTGTATAATTTTCTTATTGTCAACAAATCCCATGAAAAGGCCAAAACCATGAAGTGCACCTACAGTACTAACAAGTATTGTGTGATATAGCTTATTCCTCTGTGCCATAGAGTTCCATTGCTCCATTAGAAACACATCAAAGAGTCACACTGTTACCGACATGTTCCTTCATTACCATAAACACACACAGAGTAATTTATTTTGAGTCAGTCCCACATACACCGCTCTGCTGCTGTATATACTCACCAGAGTGCCAAATGTGTGCTAATCCCTGACTGAAAATAGTCACCAACAAATGCACTCTTTTTTCCTGTTTGATTAATATTTACTAAAAACTACAGTGCCCAGCTGTTTTAGGAAATTATTTAGCCTCCTCTGAAAAAATTTAAGTATTTTCATGACCTGGTTTTAAAGATCTACATCACCAATGAACTTGGGGCTTACTGCCACACACAGAGCAGAGAAGTCTCAAAGTACTGAGACAAGGACACATTGTTGATTTTGGTCTTTTCATGAGAATTGTTGACAATAACAAAACGATTGAAAATCACCAGCCTTATGCTTTAAAGGTGTAACAAGTAGGATTTTCCTAAAAAACAATGTATAGACAAAAATAATCCCTTTCAATCATCACTTACGACCCACTAGAAGTGTGTGGTGGTGTCTATATCTGCAGAGACCCTGCCCTCTGCCGGATTTTCATATTTTGCTGTGCTCTGGACGTTTCTGGGTGTCAACCTTTGGGCAGTGGTGTGCAGCCCCCAGCCAATAACAGCGCGCAGGGTGTGAGGTGCGGGACTCTATAAAAAGGTAGTGACCAGGTGCCAGATCACCACCAGAAGCGCGTGCACTTTGAGCCAGGGAGGAGGGGCCAACTTTGAATGTTGTGTTTTCAAACAGCAGCCAACAAATCCTACTCATCAACTACTAGTGAAAAAACATGAGGAACTGCAAGCATTTGGAAGCCACAGTCTAACCAAGTTAATCCATCTAGACTTAAGTGAGCCAGTAATGTAGAACAGAAAGACATAAGAATTCATTTTCAGAGCTGTGTCTAATCTACCAACTTCCACAGTGAGCATGCAGGTTTTTCAGTCATGCACGCCATTAAATTTAATTAGATTAGATTGGTAAAATGAAAATGTAATGATCCTAGTGATCATATTGGCCCATTGCAGCAGGAGAATGTTGAAGGGAACAACAAAGGGGGAGAAAAGTGTAAAACTTTAAGTATAAATTTACAGATTTCAGCATTAAAAGGTGAATAATAAGGTTTGTACTGCCCCATACAACATATACAATGCAATACAATGACATAATATTTCAAGGAAAGCACATTGCTGTTATATTTTTATTCCTACCCATATCTTGAATGAATTGATTCTATTTCCACTCTATTTCTATAATAAAACAAGTAAAAAGTGTGTTTTAGGGCGATTTACCTTGTCCTAACATCCCTTGTTGGAGGCTAAAATCTAAACTTACTTGCCAACAGCAGGAGCAGGAGACATTACCGAAGCAAATCAGGAAACACCCTGGAGGAACATTTTACATCCTTTTCTTTCTCACTTGTTCTCTTTATTTTCAAAACAAGTAGGGTTGGGAGAGAGGAGGGATGGGGAATAATGAGGTAGACAGAAATGGAGAAGAGATAGCTTCAGAAGAGATAAAGTAAAGAGAGGAAGATATTTTCTTGTTACGACAAAAAGACAAGAAGCATAAAAAGACCAACTAAAATTAGGGGTTGTTTTAAGTTTGGCTGCTTTTACTATCTACACTGCCACAGTTTGAGGGGTTGAATGCTGATTTACTGTTCTCTGCTGTGTTGGTTGTTTAGTCAAGCGACTGCTCATAATTTCTTATTTGATATTTATGTTACTGGCAGGATGCGTTCCTCTACAGGTCTGTGTGGTAGCTTCAGAAACCCGCATGGCACGTCTGTATGGAACAGGTGATCACAAGGACGAAGAAAACTTCATTTTAGATGCATTTCAAGGCATGACATGTTACTTACACTCAGTTGTCAGATTGTGAGTTTTTATTAAAACTATTTTAGAGGTTTATTGTACTGTAGGCTGAAGTTTACACTGCGTTATAATAAGAGGTGTTTCGAATATTTTTTCTTTCCCATTTCTATCAATGAGGCTAGACCTCATGAAATAACTTTCATAAAATAAGGATTAACTGTATTGCAGAGCTATTATATTAAACTGTATTCAATTTAACTATATTTCCCTGTTTATTATTTTTAAGACATTTTTTGCAGTTTCACCTTTATTGGACAGCTGATAGTAGATAAAAACAGGAAATGTGCCAGAATCAAACTGGGGGAGATGACATTACATAGTAGTCCACAAGGACACCCCAGGTGCAACTGGGTGCACTTGTGCTGTGATATGAAGCATTTAATGAACTGTGACAACATAAACTAACTGACATACAGTACAGGTGATATGGACGATAACCGAGATCTGACGACTAACTAGCCTTGATACTGTAGCCGTAGAACATACTGGACAAACATTTAGTAGTTCCAGTCAACAGGTTAACCATTGATCTAAATCACTGTGCAACATAGAGTATACTGAACTGCAGGTAACCATAGCGACAGTAGATACATTATGCTTCATACTCGTTCCCAACCTGTTTTTACTTGTCACTCCTTAACATACGACAATATGTACTTGCAACTCCTCATCACAAGGTGCATATCTGAGTTGAGAGCAGTGAGTGATTTCTCCTGCTCAGACTGTTTCATTTGAATGACTTTTGAGGCCTAAAAAGGTAAAACTATGCAGTATTTCACAACAAGCAAAGATTTTCACACAAAATTCTGACAAAGAAAATGAATTTTGTGTAGTAGTTTGTTGTTGTTGTTGTAGTTAACTACCCTGCTAATCATCTTGTGACCCCTTAAATGAATCGTGAAAATAGAAGAGAGTATGTCCTTGATGTCATCATATACACCGAAGTCACGACGGTCACTCTCCCCCGAGTGGCAAACATGTAACAGTCAGCATCTGCCACTGATGCATTCACATGGAAAAATATGGGAGACGCTGCTAAAATGGTAAAGAGCTGCTGTGTAATCGACTGCACCACACAACAGATTTAGACAGAATTCAGGCAGAAGTTTTTACAGACTGCTGAAGGGTAAAGATGAGAGAAACAATGTGAAGCAGTACTTCAGAACAGAGTTTTCACAGACACATAAATCTGAATATTTTTGTAAATCTGTCAGTACACAACAAAATGTCCTCTGCCATTGTGATTTTGATCAGAAAGACAAATCCTGCCAATAAGTGCTCCTTCGTGGCACGTGTGAGGCTACATACAGTATACATATGTATAACAGGAGAGTCCCCTGGAAGGGATGTGTCCTCAATTTCCACAGGCTGCACACACCTACTACATCCTGAGAAGAGGTTAAAACAGAAAAAATAAGTGAAAACACTTGCCTGATACACATGCCTTTAATCATTGAGTGTTTTTTATTCCAGCTATAAGGGATAATAGTCTTGTCTTTCCCTCTCAGCTTTCACCCATGGACACTTTCTAAAGACATCTTATCTCAAGTGATGTCTTCAAAGCCAATGCTTTGTTCAGAAAACTGTGGCCCACACCCAATTAGCTGTTGGTTAAGTGTGAAGCACCTGTGAAATGAATCTAAGTGTCCACAATTCTGCTTATTATTCAGTCAGTAATTTTAGGGTGCAGCAATAATTCTTCTGTGTAATTATAGGTGCACTGCCTGAATGACAAATCTTTCTCATCTATCTTCAGACACGCACCAAAAGCTTGGCAGCACAGCACTATCCCCTCAATCCAATCCAATCCACAGACAGGACAAAGTGTGTCAAGGAATCAGATATATTTTAGTCGAAGCTGCTGTACGGAGATTTCATTTCCACAAGAAATGAATGTTTATCTCAAAAGAGACAGCATTTTGACCATCATGAGACACCGATGCCCTTTAAAAAAACATTATAATGAATAGGTAGGTTAGCGTCTCCCTGAAGGTAGAGCAGGGCAGGTTTTATACAAATCCCTCTCACACCACACGAGTCAGATATTTGCTGTGAAACAATAAGAATATATCAACAAGCTGCAGGTAAGGAGGACCTGACATGTAAACCATATCACAGGTGGACTACACTAACTGGATCTGATGGTAAATCAACAAATAACAACAATAAATCAGTCTAATCCAGCTTCCTCCTTCCTGACTGCCACTAGCTCCCTTCTCTGTGACTAATGGCTGGTGCTGTTCATCCTTGTGGTTTGGGTAGAAAATGCTATAGCGCAGCCTGAAGCCTAATCAATGCCCTCTGTTTGCATATCAGTCAATAGCATCAGCAGTAAGGCCTGGCTAATTGATCTCCTCCTCCTTTTAAACTGGTGTGTGGCTCAATGAGCACCGCCACTTCAAGCAACAATCCCAAATCAATCAAATAACACTTACAAAATATAATCTGTTTCAAGATTACTGACTGCTTATAGGAATAGGAACTATGGTGGAATGAACTGGATTGCCCCAGTTGGCTAATGTAACCTGGATATTACTTTTTAATTAAGACACTAAACACAGATGTAAATAGTAAGTTAAGTAGCTTAAATATTTCACAGCCATTAGCAACAAATACCTGTTAAACATTACTCAACTAAATATCAAAAATATCAAAGTAAATTTGACAAAATAATTCTTAACTCAAGGTCAATATAGGGGCTGTACCAAAGTTATTGGGGTGAGGAGGGGATGAATATACTTAATTTATTTTTCTAAGTTCCTGGGCATTATTAATATTTTCTTTGAATGCTCACCTTGAGTGAGAAAAAACTCACAATGCCCTCTCCCCAAATAACTCAAAATAATATATTTAATATATCAAAATGGTGACAATACAGCCACTCTCTATTTTCAAAGATTTATCTTCACTGCCGCTGAATAAGTGAACTTGAGAAAAAACATAACTCTGCCCTGCCATCCTAAAAAACATCAGCAAAATAAAATAAAAAAATACACAACCCTCCACTTTTTCTGACCATCCTATATCTCTAATAATAATCTCTAATAACAAAGCTAAGGTAAAATGCTTTCTCTTCATTCCAGTCGATCATTATTTAAACAAAGCCACCGAAGCATTTCAGTACAGGGCACCGTACTGCAATTACAGTCAGTGTCAAGTCAATAAGTCGTGCCCTCTCAACTCCTTGTCCACTTTCCCATGCCTCTCTTCCTTCCTTTCTCCCCTCATCCATCTATACTATCGGCCAGTCACACTGCTACACCATAGCATGATGAATCACCTTTGAGTGAGAACAGAAGAACTCCAAAAGAAGAAAGTTGGGACAGAGGAGGGGGCAGGAGCGGCGAAGAAGCCAGCTCTCAGTTCTATAGAAATGTGATGGCGATGCTGCTGATGTGACATGAAAACACATTACTAGTTCAGCTGAATGAAAAAAACACTCACTGCTAAAAGCAGATCGGTCTGATTTGTTGATTTTTTCAAACTTACTTACTCACTTGCTCAGTAGAGACAGAAGAGAGATGTACAGGATGTATGATATGGTTTACTATGCTGGTGCCGAGTTGCTGTACTGCATAAGAGCTGATGTGTTTATGAAAAACAATATTTTTTACAATTTCAGTCCACAGTGATTGGTGAATACCGGCCAGTTGACTTTTTTGTACTGTCTAACTGCATCAAAGATCCAACAATGTGGTGAATTATGACCTTGTGCACTAAAGAGCCTCAGACAGATCCTGTTTGTCAAATCAATCGGTTGGCAAGCTACCTGAAACTGAACTACCCGAGGGCATAAATGTTCATTTAAATATGCAAACCACCACTCAAAGAGCTTCTTGACCTATGTGGCTTGGCAGAACAACATTATCATTTAATGCAAATAAATGGGTTGGTGAACCTTTGCATTGTTTGATGCATTGTATTGATGCTGATTAAAAGATAGTCAAGACTGTGTATTTCTCTGTTTTGTATTGCCCAAACCAACAACTTTGAGCCTATCATTTTAATGAAGTCATCACCTGTAAAACAGCCACTAATGTTGATCTAGACAGGGTTTAATCACTTGTTGTAAAATACTTAATGGGTGGATGAAATCATATATCATATGATATTTTGTAATTAAGCAAAAGTATTAACTGGAAATGTAATAATACTACATTACAAAGTAAAATCCCTTAAATCAAAATTTTAATTAAAGTCCAACTGAAATTAAATAGCATTTTTTGTCTGCTACAGCACATGTATGTGCTCTGCAAAATCACTTCTCCTGTGCTCTTTGAGAAAAAAATCTGAAAACAAGAGGGAGAAATTTACATTTTGGAAATTTACATTTCAATTTTTTTGATTTCATGATGGTGCCCCCTAGTTTGGCATTAATTCAATGGAATACCATTTCGGTATCAGTCTATGTAAATGGAGACCTTATTTCGATACACCAATTAAATCTTGCATAAAGAAGGAATGTCAGCATTTTATCATAGGCAGAGCAGATGGAAACATGAGCCAGACAGCAGCCTGCTACACAACACAAGAACCACAGACTTTGAACAACAACCCACATTAGCCTTCCTGTTAAAGTCTCCTTTTTATCTGGCTTACAAACATGAACGCACGTCTTGTCCTGGACCTTATCTTTTTGAACGAGCGACCAAACAAACATTCACCGGGGAAAGGTGCACCGCTAACGTCAGTTTGCACACTAGATAGCTAATTAGCTGCTCAGCTGCAGCACATTAAACAGCTTGTAAATGTACCTGCAAATGTCACCCTCGGTCCAGTTAGATGATGGTTTGGTCCATACCGCTAACAACACACTGTCTGCCCACGGCATGCGGGCTACAGCACAAGTTTTATTTACTTTGTCTCCAGTTCCCTAAGGACACTCTTGCACCAAGCCAGCTGCTGTCAATCAAAAAGATGCCGCCTCGCCCCTTCAGCTAGCTGATAGGAAAAGGACCATGTCTGATATTTCCCTCAAAGACCTTTTTTCTTCCTTGATGACTAAATGTGATTTCAGTTAAGACAGAGTTATTAGCATTAACATGTACATAAAGTATCAGAATAGCCTCTTTTTGAGTGTTATTAGTGACACATTAATATATGATTAGCATTTTAATGTCATAGCTAGTCCAAGGGGAGCTAATTTGACCTATATATACTGTTGAAGTTAAATCTACAGCAAGGCCTCATGTGTTAAGAGCTTATCATATGACCAGATGTATTATTTCCACATCTATCAGACATTTTTTTAAAAACTATAATATTTTTATCTAAAATGTAATTGAGTAAATATATACAGTTGCACAAAACGTACTGTATGTACGTATGTGTGTATGTAAGTGGCAGTAAATGTAATGTAACATAAATAAGAGAGAAAATACATTTCAATTTTAAAAAATGATAGCCTAAAAAAGTGGAGATACTATTGTGGAGATAAAAAGGCAAGAGCGCTGAGATCTGATAGGTCAGTACTATTTACATTCATCTACAAAACAGACTTTTTTTCTGGTGAAACGAGGCTCTTTCAGCTTCCACTGCTATCAAATCCCCACACACAAAGTCGATTTTTGTGAGAGGCAAAGATGAAGAGAAAAAAATGTAAGAATAAGAGCATGAGGAGTACAAAACAGTAAAATAACTATGACACTGTTTCCCTTGCTAGCTCCATTTCCAGGCAGTTTGGTGTTTGTCTTGCCTCTTTACCAATATGTACTCTGAACGGTCCCTGAACAGACAAACTCTGTTGAGACAGATAAAAAGACATTTGGCACAGGAAGGCAAGAGTGAGAGGTGCCTGATAGTGAGAAAGTGACGAAGAGGAAGCGAGACAGAATGATAAAGAAAGTGAGGTGGGGGAAAAAAAGACAGAGAGAAAGGTAGCGAGACAATGAAGGTGAGGGAGTGAAAAAGGACAAGGCGAGGACATGGTAGAGCGAAGCAAAGGGGATTATAGGGGGAAGTAGAGAGAGACAAAGTGGCGTTACTGCACACAATGGCAGCACGTCACTAAATGGAAAGCTTCGCTGAATGTGTCTGTCTTTTTGTTTGTTTTAGTCAACGTAAAAAGGGTCACCTCAGAGAAATTGGTGGCCTTCATAATGCAAGGCTTTCGTCCAGCTCCCAAAAGGTGGTTTAATAGGCAAGCAAATTACCCACAGAAACCCTAATTAGTGACAAAAGATAAAGCACAATCATTAACAGCCAATCAGTCTTTCTCTGTCGGTTTCACATTTTACTTTCTACTTCTTACCTTCACCTTTCTCTGCTCCTTCAAAAAACACTGAGCGGTAATTGTAGAGTCATTTATGAAATTACTTTTTTTTTCAAGTGATGACAGCTTTACTAACCAGGTCAGATCACATGTGGGACGTTGATGCTGCATTATTAGAGACAATTTTGAGCCATTACTGATTGATCATGTTGACAATCATGGCTCGGGCTTTCGAAGGGCCACCTGGACACATTCCTGATTATACCTGGGAAAACTAATAACATTACTCAGTTTGATGATGTATGTCCCTCAAACTCAATGCCAAAAACGTGTATGTAAAGCTGTATTTATAGCAGTGCATTAACGTGTAGCCTACTGCGTAGCTTCAAAGCCTACACCATAGCTACCCGTAGGCGCAGCTGGAATCGTGTTGGTTCAAAATAAATATGCAAATCAGAACTACAACAACTAAACAACTGAACTACAACTAAAAAAGGACTAAAAATATGCTGACTAAGACTCAATCTAATAATAGCTGACAAAATGAACACAATTGGAAGATGTGGCTGTTTTACAGCAGAGTTGTGCTATAGAAGGAGGAATCACTTCTGAATATGGGGAGGATTACAGCAACCATTAACTCTTGCAATGTAATGTACAATATTAAGGTTCAGTCAAAGGTAGTGGAGAGCATGACAGTTTTTAACCTGAATTCAAAGGAAGTCAAAGTTGGGGCAAGTCTTCCATATTCTGGAAGTTTGTAAATGCTGCACTTTCATGTTTGGTTTGGTTTCTGTGAACAGTTAGCAGACGACTTGAGAGGCTGGTAAAAGACAGTCACAGATGTATTATTGTCATAAGCCACTGAGAGGTTTACAGACAAGCAGCAAAAGTATGACTTCCGAACCATTTCATTTATACTTGATACGTTTTGTTGAGTTTTGAGTAACTGAATTGTTTCAAGTTTTCTGTATTCTGTACAAGTCATATTAAATCCCATCACACTTTTAAACAAGTCTCAGTGTCGCAAAATGAAATGGGTGTGACTGTTGTATAGTTTAAAGAGTTATAGCCCTGTGTAACTTTCCTTTTTTGTAAATCATGATCAACAATTAATTCTCTTGTTTCATTGCTCACTTGTTCTTTATGTCAAGCTATACTTTGTCACCCACCATCTCCGCTCCCTCCCTCTCTTTCCCCTTTACTTCTTTGTCTATTTTTTGATGACCTGAGAGGCAGTGGCCACTGAAAGACAAAAGGTAAAATAGATATGGATTTTTCTCACTCAGTCGACCATTCCAGAGATGATTAAGTAGTTCATCAAGCAGAAATATAGAATTCTTCCTGGCATGCTCATCGACCTGTCCTATAGATACATTAAAATGTCGGCAGGAAATCGTTGCAGAATGCACCACACTACACATCGACTGCAAGCCTCTCCGGCTCGATTGATCTCCGTTGTATGGTGGTTCTATGGGTGTCCCGAGTGAGTTGAGCCTTGCTTAACACACATGAACTGTCACACATGTATATACGGACTGATGGTAAAGATGTTCATCATTTTCTTCTCAAATACAGGAAGTCATTAAATATACAAAATGTACACTGCAAGTACATTCTAATCAGTGTAATTTTGCTTGTGTAATATGGCAGTTTGTAGATGTTTAATTTAACAGAGAACTTTAAGCTACTTAATGCCCCTGTTTGTACAAATTAAAATTTTCTGACTTTGGTGACACCATATAGGTTTTACAGTATCAGCTCCAGTTTCTTGCTCACACAAATCAGACCTGCAGACCCAGTAAATGAATGGGCTGAAAGCAACACTTAGGCCGCACCAATTTTTGTTGGGATTGTCACAGGGCTGTTACAGACAAAAACATATGCAATCACATGCAAATTCTTCAAATAGGGGCTATTCTTTTTTGCTATAATTTGTACTTCTTTTTATACGGGATAATGTGAACCCTGGAAGACAGACAGCAGTGCTTGCTGCTGTTCCCCGTCAATAACCCCACACTGTAATTACGACCGGGAAACTCAGACTTTTCTGGGAACTATAATATATCTGACATAGCGCTTCATAATATGGAAGTGCCAAAATCAAGCAAACATGGACGTGAATGCAGCTTAACCATGGGAAACTGGGAATGAGCAGCCTGAAAGTAACACCTAGACTGCAGACATTTTCTACACGATTGTCTTTCTACAAACAAAATTTTATGCCATCAGAATAACTTGAAAAATGGTAATATCACATGACAATTGCAAAGATCGGGGCTTTAATGTGTGTCATGGTGGTTGCAGGAGCACAAGCAGAAATTCTAGACCCCCGACACCAGTTTATTATGTGCGTGGAATAATAAATATCCATAATCTCAGTCCAGCTCTAACACAGAACTACCACCCCCATCCACCCAGGGATGATAAATATTCCAAACTCCTCCTGCATCTATCCTGCATAACCACTGCACCAGTCGCCATAGTACATATTGGCTATATGGGTAATATGTAGTAATCTGTGCCATTTGAGTCCCCATGACATAATATTGTATATGTTGTGTAAAAATGGACTAATATTTATTTCTAAAAGCTCGTCTTACATGGTTAACCCCCCTCTACCATAGAACACAATGATACAGTATGTACCCAGGATTAATTAAATTCAAAATAAGCACTTCTATTGTCATGTCCCCAATCATGTTTGCTCAACTTCAGTTACAAATGTAAGTAATACAAATCAAACAAATTCAACATATTTCATTATTGTTGTATAGCCTTATTTATAACGTTCCTCACTAAATGTTATTTTTGTTTTTAATACATTTTTAATGCTTAGTCTGTTGTGTCCCTGTGTCGACTGTCTTTAAGACTGTCTTTAAAATAATGCTTGTTTATGAATACTTAAAATACATAAATATAATAATAAAATACATTTGCAGGGTAAAGTAAGGGACATTTTATTTCTTAGAAAATGTAAATACAATAACAGTTCAAAACACTTACTAATAGAGATGAGAATGTCCTGTAACAGGGCGGACATTTGGCCTATGTCACATGCAAAGAATTTGGTCAAAATCATAAGAGAATCATATCCTGAGCCGATATATTTTTCTTATAGTTTAACAAGTCCTCCTTCAGATGAAATGATAAAATCATGGAAAATTGAACATCTTTCAATAAAAAGTTACCAGGCTGAAATGGCACCCAATGGTAGGAATGACCCAAATACATTTACTGACATTCAAATTCTATATTATATTTAATGCTTGTGCTACCAAAATTGACAAGGTGGAAATGACTCATTCTGTAGCAAACCTGCATTAGCACCACAGCAGTAGCCATATCAGAAATCCTGTATTAGGACTGCTAAAGTTGCCATGGCATGCCATGGTTATCCCCCACTGTAGCTTTCAGCAGTACAGTACCAATTTACACAGTCAAGTTCTCGTCATTCAATGATTTCATCTTAAAGTGTACATTATCTAATGCTGTAATCATGTGCCCCCATCTGGGCATCTGCTGCAAATTAAGCATTTTGCTTGTTACATTTATAGCTCAAACACAGGGCAACATTAGACCGTCACACAAAGTGAGAGAGGCCTCTGTACAAAAGCTTTCAGGGTATCTGCAGCAGGTTTTAAAAAGACAAATTTAAGCTCGCTAAAGTTACTTTTAATGCAGCCTAGAATCAAATTAAAGACCAGTTTAAAAGGAAATAACGCAGCCTGTTTCTGAACACAGCTAATAAAGATCTGAATCTATAAATAGGGAGAGTAAGAAAAATGACACCAGAAACCTAATTGTTAAGGGACATCTAGCCCAATTGTGTTTTGCATATGACACATATTGTATTACCAACTCTGTCCTGTGTTAATTAAATAGGGGGTAGGTTGAAGACATTTCAAGACCTTGTCAGACACCCTGGATTGGCAAAAAGTACTCAGTATTTGTCAATAGCAATGACAGAGGGTTATAATTAATGTCAGACATTCCTGTATGTTTTTTTCTGTTCTGAATGCAATAAATATAAACTAAATCAGCTAATCAGCTTATTATTGTGAAATTACCAGCCCAAATTTTTTTTCATTGTTTTTTCAATGTGACTGCATATGTTTAATTGCCTTGGTGATGGCGTGTACAGATGTTATTTTTTTGCCTTTATTACTGAAGCACATATTTTCTGTGACAGAAAAACACTCATCAACATCGGAAAAGGAAGCAAAGGGATTGGAAGTACATCGGACGATCACTGCCCACAACATCTTCCAACAACCCAGCAAGACAAGCCGGACCAAAAGGCACTGCAAGTGGTGCGACCGTGCCAAGAAGAGAGGGGAGAGAGCCAGGGTAAGAGCTAAGCTAACATAGCTTGGACCTAGGGCTACTCCTAAAATGTCTGGTAACAGGAAAATAAAATGGATGAAATAAGACTCCAGTAAGACGAGGGGAGGTGGACTCTGTGTTTACATCAATGATGCTTGGTGCCCAAACATTGTCAAAGTTCATGGACAATGTTTCCAAGAAGTTTAATTTTTAATGTTAAGATGCCGACCATATTATCTCCCCAGAGAGTTCACCAGTGTTTTTCTTCCTGCTGTTTGCATTCCCCCCCAAATTCAAAAAAATGCACTTCAGGAACTGTGTGAGGTCATCAGCAGTCACATGACAAAACAACCAGATGGTATTTTTATTGTAGCGGGTGGTTTTAATCAAACAGACCTCACAAGAGTTTTACCTAAATTCCACCAGCATGTCCACACCCCTATCAGGGGAAGAAATACCCTGGATCGTGCTTACACGAACATTCCTGGCAGCTACAAAGCTCTCCCCTGCCCCTACTTTGGACTATCATACCACCTGTCCTTGTTTCTCCTGCCAACTGCTCCCAACTGATTAAAGGGGTCAAACCATCAGAAAAAATAGTTTAAGTGTCTACAGATGGAGCTACATCAGCTCTCCAGGATTGTTTTGAGTGCACAGACTGGCACATGTTCAGAGATGCCGCAACCCAGGAGAACCACATCAATCTTGAGGAATATACATTGTGCTGATGATGTGGTGATCACAAAGATAATAAAATCATTCCCCAACCAGAAAGCCTGGATGAATGAAGAGGTGAGGGCCCTATCCAGAGCCAAACAAGCTGCCTTTCAGTCAGGTGACAAGGAAGCATACAGCAACGCCAGAGTAAGACTTAAAGCTGGCATCAAGGAGGCAAAGCGGAGGCATCAGGAGAAACTGGAGAGAGACCTCAACACCAACAAAACCAAAGACAAGTGGCAGGTGATCCAGACCATCACAGGCTACAAAATAGGAGCGCCCCCATCAAGTGTGAGACCAAGTTGCCAGATGAGCTTAACACCTTTTATGCTCGCTTTGATTTCCTCAACAAAGAGTCAGTTGCCAAGTCTGCTCTGATCCCAGAGGACAAGCCACTGTCAGTGTCCGCAGTGGATGTGGGAAGAACCCTTCTGAGAGTGAATGTGAGCAAAGCTGCCTGATCGGCCTGATAATATCCCCGGCAAAGTACTAAGAACATGTGACAACCAGCTAGTCAATGTCATAACTGACATTTTTAACATATCACACATACTGTCACAGGAGTGTGTTCCCACCTGCTTCAAAACAGCCACCATTGTCCCTATATCTAAAATGTCTGCAGTGTCTAGTCTAAATGATACCACCCTGTGGCACTCACCCCCATTCTGATAAAGTGCTCTGAGAAACTGGTTCTCCAGTACATCAAAGACAACATCCCAGCCAGCCTGGACCCTCACCAGATGCACAGAGGATTCCATCTCTATTACCCTCCACTCAGTCTTCACACATCTTGAAAATAACAAGATGTGTGAAGACTCTTAAGAAAACTTAAGAAGGCAAAATTTCCTTGCCAAGTTCTTGTTAACTTTTACAAAGGAGCAATACAAAGCATCCAGACTGGAAACATTACAAACTGGCATGGGGTGTACACGGCCCAGGACCAGATGGCTCTGCAGCAGGTGATTAAAACTGCCCAGAACATCATTGGTACCCATCTACCAAGAATCAGTGATATTGGTGACGTGAGGTGCTTGCGCAGAACCCAAAGGATACAAAAAGAAAATACCCACCCCGGCCACAGCCTATTCAACCTGCTGCTGTCTGGTAAGTGATACAGAAATATCCGCCGCTGTACCACCAGCCTACGGAGTAGCCTCTTTCCACAGGCTGTGAGGCTCCTCAACTCTACATCATCCTTTGCACTCCACCATAATTAAATGACATGGAACTTTCTGTTATGCTGGTTTTGTACACTACAATACTATTACCCTTTGTATAATATATGTAGTATATAAGTAACTTAATATTTTTTTATTTTCCTTTTGTTCTAATTTTAAATATTTGTATGTGTTCTGTGTGTGTAGGATGGAGGGGGCAACAACTTTCATTTCATTGTGCAACCTTGTGTTGTAAAATGACAAAATAAATTAACCTTGAACCTTAAAGGTGTAGTCTGCAATTACTAATACACTTTTTTGTCAAATTCAGTGACTATCTCCTCACGGTCCACTAGCTGTCCGTTCTGTGTGTGCTGACAAAAATCTGGTGTTCATACACAGCCGTGGCTCTGTAAATGGGAAACAAACAGAGTGGCTCGGACCGAGCCACACAACTCGTGCACAGGACAACACTAATGCTTTGTGTTACTTGCACAAGTTAAACCACAGGATCATTTGTGTTATTCGCGTTGAAACACAACCCGCGAATATTCGCCTCTCCATCTGTCTCTGGTGAGTGGCTGTTTCATAATTGGTGTGTCAAAATCAATAAATATTCACTGTGTCTTGCAAGTCACACATCAGCTGAATTAATCTGGCTTACTACAGCGGTACAATTCCAAAATAAACAGATTTTACTGTGATTTAAATGCAATAAATGGATTAAAAGGATGCAGAAATAACTACATCATGATGCCAACTTGTAAAAAGTCTGAATTCATGCTTTAGTTGTAGTATTACGAACGGATCTGACAAACAACTTTTGAAATGCTTGTTTTCTGATTGGAGTTCGAATTGATTAGGGCTCTCCAGAATTGTGGACTCCACCTTTAATGTGTTGTCATCCACTTTGACGATACTGTTAATCATTCAACAGTTGTGGTGATTACGCTGTTAATAACAATGCATATGAATAGACCGGATAAGAATTAAGATTCTATGAGCTGTATGAGCGGACAGAGAGATGAATAAATGGAGGAGAAGCTTTCATTTGAGGTGTGTTGGCTGAGATGGTGTACATTCTGACTCCCTGACAGATCTGAACAGCTCATTACTCTCTCTCACTCCCTCACACTCACACACACAGACACACACACACACACACACACACACACACTGTCTTACAGGTAATTTTGCTGTTGCCATGGAAGTCATCTCAATGAGCCCACGCTCTGACTATCTGAAGATCATACATTGAGCATTAGAACTGTATGGATAACCAGCATTACTAGTCTAACGCTCATGCTCGATCTTCCTCTCTTTATTTTAATCACAGCGACATATCAAGCAAAGCCTGATTTGCAATATGAAAATATAATATTGTATTATATTACTATATTATATTGTATATGATATTATATTATATATAATACAGTGACAGCAGCAGTAGCACACCAGAACTGAGTTTGCAACATATATGAATCCGTGACAGGTCTGTGCCACTGTTTACAACACGTCCATGATTTCACTAAATTGACTGCAGCAGGTTACAACAGCAACATAATACATTGTTTGTAATTGCCTTCCAAAACTACCCATGTAAAGGTGTTTGACGCACCTATCAACCACCCACCTTCTGATCTGACTTCTGACGTGACACTGCTATGGTTAAGGTTTGGTTAGGTTTGGGCACAAAAACTAGTTGGTTTAGGTTACAAAGAGAACACTGTTTGGGTTAAAATAACTGCTTCAGGAACCTTGATCGTCATGGTTGAAATAACAACCACTTGGTTAAGGTTAGGAAATGTTCATGTTAAAAGAAACCAAACTTGACCGTCAGTAGGACACTGGAAATAAAAAGCTGTCTCCTGTATCAAAGTGACGTTTTGTTGACCCATCCTTCTACCTTGACCTCCTTCGTATGTGGACTGAGGCATAACAACATCATGCAACTGACAGACCTTTGCTCCTGACAGTCATTGTTAACACAGTCAAGACAGTCACAGTCTGTGAGACATAATTTTTTTAAATAGTACTTATACAGTATGTAGCTACAGCTACTTAAGCAATAGTGTATTTGTATAACATGTATTACAGTTTGCCTATCTGTTACTCCTCCTTTCTCTTTTTTTCCCTTTTCCCGTCCCATCCTCTGAAACAATTTGACTTGGTCCCTCTTTTATCGCTCAACAGGCGTATTGCTCCGGTGAATAAGCATTGCCTAACACTCCTTGACCTCTCCTCAGACAGAAAGGCTGAATATCATGCAATTTAATGTGTCGTCCTTGTGGAACTAAAGGGCAATGTCAAACTTAGTGAATGTCTTCACACTCTCCCATCTCATCTCCATTCCATTTACAGTGGCATAATAATCAGTGGAATGAACAAAAGGAGAAAAGGCAGATTGACTGATTGTAATAGCCTTATTATGACAACCTTTAACAGTGTTGCCTTTATTCACTCACTTTGCTAGGCTAACAATTCTAACTCTAATTATGGACAAGATGCCCTGTCATCTCTCCACCATGTCCAAATGTTCTCAACGTGTCAGATCCATTGTCAGGTAATGTGTATATTTGATCATTAACTTTCTGGGTCAGATGGCACAGTTGTGTTATGTTGAAAATCTCTTACTGCTGATGAAGGTGTTGTGAAGGTGGGTTGTGGTGTGGATAGAGTTATGCAGTGGGATGTTAGCAGTGCTACGTGTTTATATAGATGGTGCCCTGCCGCATGCTCAGTACGAGTACTGTATGGTACTCCATCCAACAGCTGTGGCGACATTCGATCTGAACCAAAATGTCGTGGTGCTGCTAGAGAAAAAGTGAGAAGATCACCATAATTATTACAGCACATATGTCATTATATCGTCTGGGGACCATGAATGCCTGTAGAAAATTTTAAGCCAATCTGTTTCATAGATGTCAAGATATTTCACTGGAAAAGTGAAAACTTTGACCCGCTGGTGACACAATCCATCCAATAGTAATTGTTGACAGACCAACATCGCTGTCCCCAAAGCCACGGCACTATGACTATGGCTATAGTACATGTACCATTGTGGTGAATTAAAGAAGTGTATATACTATATAAAGATATAAGAGTATGTACATACAATATGTACTATATGAATAGTATTGTTTTTTTCAGCTATAGAAAAAAGTATATATATTTTAAGATATAGTAAAAACACAGTGTTGTAAAAGTTTGTATTATCTTCATATTGCAATAAGCAAGTACAAACTGCTGAGGGAGCCCCTCTATATGGGTGCTGTTAATACACATTTATCATGGCAGAAGGTAGAGAAACAACAATAAGACAATTGAGAGCTCCTTGAAAAAAGTGAAAGCTTATTTAAGTTTCTAATGTGCATATATAAGAGTGGATAAAATTAAACATGCAGATAGGTAGGCAACATATTTCAAGGTCAATGCTCTTCCTCAAAATGTTTACTTCATGCAAGCAAGGACCTTCCAATCGTCTTTTATTGGTTCCCCTCGGCCAGTTTGGAAGTAGCTTTTCACACCGACATTGACAGGACAACAGAAGAAGTTGGTAATTTAGTCATTAGTGTGTTCTGACTCTGGGACAATTTTGATCTTATTTCGTCACACATGCACTGGAAGTCTATTTTATTAGACATATTTTAGGCTTAGTTTAGATGTTTTTTGGCAACTTCCATCCATTTAAGCACATAAATGATATGATAAATATTGTCTGTTAGTTCTGGAGCGTCATCAAATTGCTGTAAATAGTAAGGTTTTGTACATGGTATGACAATTTATTAATATACACCTGAAGTATTAGCAAATAAAGGCATGCCAATACAATTACTCTGAATCTGCAAAAACAATGTGAGGAAGGACACAAAATGTAGTACAAGTCAAATTATGCATGTACATCATGATATGTACATTCTGATTTCCTTATGGACCTTGCAGATCACTGGCACATGCCAATGGCAGTGATCCATAGTCTTAGACTAGTGTTCCAGGACTGATAGACCGATAGTAGCCTTTGAATAAATGAGTCATTCATCAATCATTAAATATCATCATGGACTCATAAAGTATAGTTTTTATTTTCATGATGAAGTCATGGGAGAACAATCATACTACTGTACAAGGGTGCATACTGATGAGAACGTGTTACTAGTCAGCACTAAGTCTTGATTAGGCTATTCCATCAAACCACGCACACATATAAAAATACAAGAATAAAAAAGTATAAGAGACGGAGATGATTAAAAGGAAGCTCAGATTCCTATTAAATACTAATCTTCACCAAGACTCCCTCTCTCTAAATATATATCTCTACTCTGTCTATCCTATTTTTGGCATCTTATCTTACTCTCAGTCTCTATCTCACACGCACACAGACTCACATGCTTTTCATACCTCTCCCATCACACCTTAAGCCTTCCAAGGCTCCAGGATTTAGAGCACAACTCTCTTTTCTCCAGCACCTAATCTAAACCTTTAATAAACCACTAAGCAGTGTATTACACTTCATCCACGCTATTAAGCATTTTCTCTGAGTGTCTTACGTTATTCAGCCGTTCACTTTGTCAGAAACGTCCAATATGCTGACTGACAAAGCGGCTGAAGGAGACAATAATTATCCATTCATCCATTCATCAGCTATACCCGCTTATCCTTTGGAGGGGTCGCTGTAGGGTGTGATGTGGCGTACACTGTGGACAGGTCGCCAGTCAATCACAGGGCTGACACATAGAGACGGGCAACCATTCACACCTACGGGAAATTTAGAGTCACCAATTAATCTAACCTGCATGTGTTTGGACTGTGGGAGGAAGCCGGAGCACCCGGTAAAAAACCATGCAGGCACAAGGAAATCATGCAAATTCCAAACAGAAAGGCCCCAGCCAGCCAGCAGGTTTGAACCCAGAACGTTCTTGCTGTGAGTGCAAACCACTGCAACAGACTATAATTATACTGTCTTATAGTAAATGATTACACTAATTTTAATAATAATTTGTCAGCACAAACCTTGTGACAGACATTACGGCCGATAGGTGGGGAGAAAGTGTATGGCCACAGATATATATCACATGAACTAACTGCGACATATAGTGCTAACTGCTGTGAAGGGAAGGAAAGGACCAGTTGTAAGTGGTCTGAGTTTAAGAAAAAATGGAAAATGTGAAAAAGGTGCAGAGAAAAGAGGAGTGGGTGAAAGAGGAGATGAAAATGAGACAGAGGAAAAAGGGAGAGAGAGGGGGGAGCTATCATCTTTAAGTAACAAGGGTCCTTGTCTGACCACCCCCCCTACACACCCCTCCTCCTTAGTGACTCAGTCACCACGGCAACAGAGCAGAGGGTAAATCGCTGTGGCGATTGCCCTAGGACGTGTTGTGCATTGGAATGCTGAGTCCCTGCTGCCACCGTGGTGTGGCACACACGTCTGCCTGCACGCACGCACACCCACACACACACACACACACACACACACAGGCACACATCGGTATTAGAGGCCATGAACAACTCTCCTGAATCTCCCAAAGCCACACACCAGAACCCAGTAACCTCAGTCACTGATATCATAAATAATGTAACACTGACATACATCACATGCTGTATTTACCTCAATATATAACTCATAAAGAGAACATCACATATAGCATTTGCTTGACAGAATGGTGTTTGTTTAATATTCATGCCACCCTCAGCCTGTCTCCAGTGAGAGCGCAGTGTTTTTTTTCTTGACATAACTTCATACTTCCTGATTCCATTAGCTGGAAAGTAGCATTTTGTATTTAAACACTAATTTGTCTTAAAAGCTGTACCAGACAGCTTGATACATTGGAGGAAGATATTTGAAGAGTTTATAACCCACAAATCCTTTAGGGTGACACCAGCAAATTAAATGTCTTCTTCTTAGTGTGTTGGAAGGATGGAGGTGGTGAACAATTAAATGTGGATGCTAACGTGTGCCAGTTGAATGATTATAGACTTTCCTGTAGGTTTATATCAATTACTTAACATGAGTGAAAACAATGAATGATGTGATATGTATTTAAACAAAACTATTAGAATGATCATTATTTGTACAAATTAGTAATGCTATTCCATTGTTCTGTCTTTAAATATTGAATGAATGAATGAATATTTGAATGGTTTGGAACGTTTTTTGTTTTTTTTATCATAGTCCATCTTGTGTTTACAGTGTTTGATCAACACTTGAGATGTCTCTCTTTAAATCAAAGACATTCAGCTGATGTGCCACATTAAAAATTAAATTATCATCTAATTTATAAAATACAACTGGCCACTATGAAAAGCCTCATTTCAGTGGCACAAAATAGTTTCCATATACAGTAAATAGAGGACAATTCAGTCGTCCAATCCTCGAATTACAATGTAAAAACCTTGCATTTGTAACAATACTCCTCTAATGAAAGAAGACCTCATTCACATTGCCCCATATTTCTAGCCTGATTACTGGTCTTCAAAGACTGTTACTTCTGTCTCTGAGTGTGGGTTTTATCCCTTTCCAACTTATCAATGGACAAAAAAAGACGACTTATCTGTCAACAAGTTGATCACATATGATGACGCGTCATTCTCTGGAACACATTTACAATTCACCCCTTGCAAGAGCCAGTCTGTTTAAACTGTCACACTTTGCTACTCTGTATTCATGGCAATAAATCTGTTCCACATGAGCTGCCTGACCCAACTATGGCAGCAGATCTTGTGTTTACTTATAATATGCCCAAGGCGAAGCATGTAAATTCTATAGAAGAGGTCCAAGTATTGATTCCTGTGGGACCCCACAAGGCATGTCATGTTTCATCAAGAAATAATGATCGATCATGTCAAGAACTGAACAAACACGCAACTTCAGCAACAGTTGATATTCTTTTCTGATAGGGGTTTAATTTCGAAAAAAGTATAAAAAAATGATGAAACATCAGTCTACATTTAAGTGATTATAGCATGTTTGTCATCTGCTTAAAAATGAACGATAAAATGGGTGTTGAGAGTCACTGGCAACAACATCAGTGATACATGCTGTTGCAATTTTATCACACAGTTGTTGGAAATTAAGTTAAGTGATATTGTTTAAAGAGGGACAGAAAGAAAGGACAAAAGAGAAGGGTAGAATGAAAGAGAATACAAGAGAAGAGAGGAGGAGAAGGAAGATAAAAAACAGAACAGAGGCAAAAGAAAATAAAACAGAAAATAGTATCACAATGATAAGGACAGAAAAGAGAATGAACAGAAAGAGGGAAAAAACAGAAAAGGAGAGGATAAAAAAAGAGGAGAGTTGAAGAAAGGGATAGGGGTAAAGGGTGAGACAGCAGCATAATGAGAGCAAAGAGAGAGAAAAAGAGACATGGGCCAAGAGACAGAGCCTTGGAAGAAGGAGGGAGGTGGGCTCTTGTTTTGAAGGCTTAAGTGCAATTGACTGACTTGTGAAACTGAAGACACAAAGCTGTTTTTAAACAGTTTGGATGTTTTTTGAAGCAGTTTTTGTATGTAGAAATAAAAGTAAAAGATATGTTACTGGCATAAACAGTAAACCTAAAATACTTCAACAAAGTGCATGTACAGTATACATGGTCTGTTGTGAATATGGATGTTGGCCTGGGCTGACGTTAGATCTCTGGCATTAAATTATTATTATTCTGGCCCTGATGCTAACTGAGCTTTTCAACCTGAAATGAAGTACTGTGGAGTACACCATCTACGCTGTCTCTCATCTGTGTCCTGTCAGCCTGATCCCTGTCAAGAGTGTCTTTTCATTAATACTTGTCATCACTGTGTATCATTAGAGCAAAAAATATGTAATTGAAGTATGTTAGCACCAAAAACAGACTGGATAGGCAGAATGTGCGTAATTCAAATATGGTAAAATACAGGTACATGTTTATATACTGTTTGTAAACATATACTGCATATATACAGTATATATTCTTAAACTCAAACTTCAGTGATCAAAACTTCAATGAAAAAGACATCTAGCTTGAATGGAAACTGATCTCTGGGGAAAGCTGTCTGAAACAACAAAAGAAAAGAAAAATAAAGTATCTGGTAAACAACTGCTTAAAAGTCCAATGTGTAATTGCAGGAAACGGCAACCTCTGTACTGTTTCTTGAATGCTGCTATAAGAAATTAACCCTCAGACCCATCCACGCAACCAAATGCTTGGAGCATGTTATGAATGCAAAGAGGGAGCACAGCTCTGCCTCTCCGAAATGGACCAGGCTTATCCTAAACAGCCTATGATAATTCACTGTAGCCTACAGACAACATTTACATAGTGTATTCCTCCTGGAAGAACAAAGTTCTGCATCACAAACATGTGACCTCACTTTAACGAAGTTGACAGCAAGGAACTACATAAAAGCCTCACAAGCTATTACAGCTCGATAAACCAGCATGCCTCCAGGACTCCAATCCACCTGTTGGAGCAATCTTCAGAATCTCATGGGGTCTATACTCAATATTTCCGGCCTGCATGAGTATAATTTCAAAGACCTGGGAACTGAGTGTAAACTGGCTTTAGTCAGCATATCTAAGTTTTATTCTGCCAATAGTCATTTACAGCAAGCAAGATGTGATATGCCTATCCTCTTTTCTGCCATGCTTGAAATGTTTTCAGCCTATAGTCTCAATAGGAATTCTGTTCATATTGCACAATTCTGCAACTCACAATTTACATCCAATGCATCCAACATTCAGTGCCAATACAGTAAGTAGTGTGCATTTATGTAGCAAGGTGGTAAGTAAGGGTGTGGAGGTTGGGGTGGTGCATGGGTGGGAACATTATAGACCTACAATAACAAAACCGCGACCATGATGTTTCCCATACCTTAACCAAGTGTTTTAGTTGCCTAGCCTTAACCATAGTTTAAGTTCTATACCATGCTCTTTCCCTATTCTTACTGTAGATGCCATGGACAGATATCGTAGAAATAGAGAATTAAAACGTTGGCAATAAATGTAATTTGGGGCTTTGTAGAATTGTCCAATATCAAAGTTCTTGTTTAATGATAGGGTTGAATTGTTCACATGGTAGTCCCTGTTCATTTGGAGAGTAAAGTCACATATTTCCGGGAATTCAGGGGCCCACAACATTAACTTTGTCTCCATTTTCCTCCAGTGAAATCGGAGTTGTCTTAACTGCCTCATGTCAATGCCAAGATGTCACTGGACATGGGTTGTTGAGGTCAGTGTGTTTGGGGATTAAAGTTTAATTTATTTGAACTTTGCCCCAACAAGCTGCTGGAAAATCAGAGCAATGTCTCACTTGTGCATTTGGTGTCAAAGTAGAGTAACCAGCATAGCAGACTAAACCACAATGTCAGTGGGCTGTAATTAGATGGAGTTTGCTGTTTTTTATTTATCCTTTATTTTAGCAGGGAGGACCTGCTGAGACAGAGGTCTCTTTTCCAGGGGGGCCCTGCGACGACACAAAAAAGAAATAAAATATACACATATAAACACCTTTATACACATTTACATATATACATACATACATATATACACACTGCTCACAAAAAGTTAGGGATATTCGACTTTCAGGTGAAATTTATGGAAAATGTAGAAAGTTCATGCTACAGTGACATTATATCATGAAAGTAGGGCATTTAAGTAGAAGCATGCAATGGTAATTTCTTCATCTCAAACAATTTATTGAAACAAAAGCTAACAACAGTGGTGGGTATACCACAACAAAAATTGTCAATGTCTCAATAACTTGTCATGTGTCCTTGAGCATCAATTACAGCTTGACAACGACGTCTCATGCTGTTCACAAGTCGACTTATTGTCTACTGAGGCTTGGCATTCCACTCTTCTTGAAGGGCTGCCCTCAGGTCATTGAGGTTCTGGGGTGCGGGGTTACGACCCTCTACACGACGACTCAGCTGATCCCATAGGTTTTCTATGGGATTCAGGTCTGGAGAAAGTGCAGNCGCATTCTGAAATTTCATCCGAAAGCCGAATATCCCTAACTTTTTGTGAGTAGTGTATATATATATACATATACCTGTATGTGCACACACAAAACAGTTCCAATTATTGTCCTCTAGCAAAAGAATGTCTGGTAGAGAAAAAAAACACTGTTTCTCAAAATATCAGATGTGACCCTCCCACATGTGCAGTACATTGCAACACACGTACAAGGCATTACATTTTTGAGCACTTGAGTACTTTAACAAAAGTTATTCAAGCTGGCAATTAACTATACTCCAATTTGAAATGAAAACTCGGGTAAAAGTGCATCTTCAGAAACAAACTTTAAAAAATATTAAAGTAAATAAGATAGTGTGAAGCAATATAACATGTTCCCTGAGAAACAAACAAAAAAAGAAAAATCAGTTTCAAAGTGAAGTGTAGAAAGGAGCTCTGTGGGCCTTCAGGGAATCGGCTTGACTCACAAACAGCATATCAGACTCTGTACTAACAACTAAAAAGGTGCCTTCCTTCCAGAGCCGTCTTTACAGCACCATGTTCCTGATACTCTATGTTGTCAAGCCTTAGCTGTTTAGGAAACCTTTACATAATAATGTGCAATGCAGAGCTTTCAATATGAGATTTATCACACGTCCAGGCTCAACAATATATGCAGCCGTTTCAATGACAAAAGTAAACTCAGCTCTCCTTTTCAGGCCCAAAGGAACAGATGTAATAGATCTCAAAGTAAAACCTCTGAGCAGGAGACAGCAATCAATTGCACCTCAAGCATCTGGAAAATATGTATTAGAGTGAAAAATATTCCATCTGTTTGGGAGCAACGCTACAGAGGTTTACACTAACCCATCAGCACCTACACTACTGTAACCTTGTACTAATGTAACCACTGCTCTTGTCCTCGGCAATAGTATCAGCAAATTCTAACACATTTCACTGAAATTAGACACTTCACTTCTTTCAAGAAGCCAGTTTGTTATCATCTCTATCAAAGTCATTGATTCATATGATTATGTATGTCACTTGCAGATCTCTAAAAATCCCTCTTTACAATGAAGTCACACATTTACAAAGAGTGTGCCATCATCATTCTTGAGACTCTTCAGCATAAAAACCCAAATCAAATGTCTCAAAACTACTTTGTCATAAATGGTATGCATTTCTTACATACTATGACATAGAGGCAGGATTTCAAAGGGACATTTTACTTTACTCCCACATCACTGAAACAAAGCATGGCAGTGATTTCCTCACATGGTCAAGAGAAGCCTATATTGGGACTTGTTCTCCTTGTCACTTCTTATTAAAACTCTGCTTATTCAGGTGGCTGAGAATCAATTAATTATCGCTTAGAAGTCATTAGTTTCACACAAACTCTCCTCAAGTAGGAAAACAATCATTGCTGTTACCGCCTCATTAGCTGACTAAAAATGTTGATGCTTTTTTTTTTTTTAAGTTAAAAATTATTAGTGGAGGGAATGAAGCATCTGTTAATAGGTAAATTAATTATGTCAATTTGATGAGCCGAGGTGAGAAATTATCAGAAAGAGAGACATTCCTTTATCTTAAATGGCTGGAGATGCTTAATCAGTCAGTGACAAAGAGATATCATGTGACTTGCTTATCATCACAATTAAATACTTCTATGTAGTCAAAACCAAGCACAAATCCTCTCTAAACTTTATGGCCACCAGCAGTATATGCATAACTATGTGTGGGTGTATGTAAGCGTGACCTCTGGACATGTCTTTGCTGTCGTTGCTGCTGTGAGGGAATCTTCGCAATAGTCATTAGCTTGTAATAGCCTCCTCAACACAGCGGCACCCAGTAATTAAATAAAGTGATGTTCCCTCCCTTTTCTACTCCCAGCTCACCAAATGTCAATATGTGTTTTTATCTTATTCTCTTTAGAATGAAGTGAGCATAAAATTCTTTCTAGAGTGGAGAGATTTGTTAATACCAGCTCCGTTTTGAGAATTCACATTCACATTTTGAGAATTCTCGCTCTCTTGACATTAGACCTCTCCTGTGTTGTCTAAATATTTTTGGTCTTCTACTTTGTTTGGCTATTTTGCATTGATGATGATTGTCATTAAGTTCATTTGGTAACTTGTTTTTCTATCATTCATTTCTTGAACTTTAAACTATATTGTTGAATATTTGTGTATTGATTGTAATGAAGCTTAAGAAACTATCTTCATGCTTAATCTGTTCATTTCAATTTTTTTTCCTTTCCCGCTTCCAACTCAATCAGCTTAATTCACACAAGTTCAACCAATCAGATTCTGACATGACTGACTTAAGCAGTTTACCGTCCCTGTGCCAAGTCACACACCATCTTCTCCGCGGCTGCATTGACAATTGTTGCATTATCCGCAACAACGAATGAGTACATACAGTACTTGCATGAGTCCCATTCTCGTCATGCTGGAGTTGCCGCTGCTCCCAACACTATAGTGGGCACTACAGGGTACTATATGTAATGCAAGGACAAGGGACGGCCAGCCTTTAAGTCCACAAAAGCAGGAAAACCTGCAAGTGGTGTCTCCTTTATAAAACTTTCAAAATGGCTGCATGTTGACATTGTACAGAATGTGTGTCCGTATTTTCTACTCGCCTCCTCATTCTTCTTATCCTTCAAAATACTGTGGTTATAGCCACAGGTGATTGGCTCAGGGGCTCAAGACCAAAGAGCCAGTCATTAATTAGAGCCGTTCAGGTTTATGGGTGTGTGCGCAGGTTTGCGAAGTCCAATGGGAGAACCATGTGGCGTGCCTTATTCCATTGTCCTTCTAGTACTGACTGATGTGAAGTCTATACATGGACCTTCATGGTCACATGCTGAGTATACCTGATGAAGATGTGATGTCAAAGAGATCTTTACTGAATAAATCTATTTCAGAGGATCAATTCAGAGTGTGGGTGGGTTCCTCAAAAACTGGCTCTGTAAACATGCCACCAACTGCCCAGTGATGAAGGAAAGTGAAAAACTGGTGTCAAGTCACATTCTGACTTGCAGGGACCTGTCTTGGAAAAAAAACCTCACAGATTACTTCATGGCAATTTCAAGTATACAGTAGCATTGGTTCAGTTATCCCCTAAAATCACTCTGGCTCATACCCTTCCTGTATTTACCGTCTTTCTTGTTCATTCTCTATGCAGCAGCTGCAGACTTCACTTGTTGACATCAGTGAGTTTTACTATTTCAGTTTAAAGTCATATAGCTGTGTATTTTCTAGAAAAACCCTGAGAACACAGCTATTGCAAACAGACAAACAAGCAGCAACTCTTTTTGATCAGCTCTCCCTTTATTCCAGTGCCCACCATCAGTGAAAAGAAAAGAGGCAAAATTGGGTGAAACAAGCAAAATGGGGATTGCCTAAACAAGGAGACTGGCCAATTTGAGTTCAGTGTCAAACTGTTAAAATGAAAGGCAGCTCTGATGAGTAGTGGATTTAAGCCTTGGTCGAGCTTCATTAAACAGCAGTGCTGCTGAAGACAAAAACACTGCGGGGAAAAAAATTCAATTCCTCGGTGTTGGAAAATCTCTCTGGCTCTGATTTTCGTTACGAGTTGTTTGTGCTCGTAAAAGAAGATGCAATGAATGTAAGTCTTCTGTCCTAACAAATTGAAAATGTCATTGATGGCTATTGTTTGCTTAAATTGAATTCTGGTTTGAAGGGACACTGGATAGAACTCTTCGTATACAGGAAATGACACTTTGAGTCACCAAAGTGACCATATTAGCCTCTTAAGGTTTTAATGAAGGAGCATTCTTCTCTAAGCCATCTACTTATACTGACTAAATAAGTGTCTATTCTTATGTCTCATTCATTGTTTTCTCTGTTTTTATTCTGCAATGTCACTGGATTACAGGCTTTGGGTGCAGTGTGAGGAAGAAAGGGGGGTATGATTGAGTTGTATCAACAGTTGAAACCTTTCTTAACCTGTGTAGCTGGCAGGTGATCACAATAAAGGAAGAAAAAGAGCAGGTAATTTGGCTTCTTTTGACTGAGGGCAATCCTTCGGTATTTTCTAAAAGCTTTAGATTGGAGCAGGGAGGAGAAAGGATAAAGGTCTGCTCAGACTAATTGCCTAAGCGGCAGATCAATATCTGAGCTAAGAAGGAAAGACCACAGCTCAGTGACAAGACTGCCAATAGGTCCCAGGAGTTCAAATATTCCCCTGGGTTGGGATTTGTCACCCTTACTGGAACAGTGAAATCAAAATGGTTGTCGAGGAAAATATGGCGGATATTCCTGATCAGTTGTTGTCAATCTAGGAGATGAAACATCTCAGGGTGGAAGAAATGTCTCAGAGAGTAAAGAAAAGATCACAATGAATTTAGTGTGGAATTTATATTGGTGTTCTACACTAATTCTGAACATCATTAGTAAAATTACTTGGCCATAAATTACTTGGTAATAAATATGTTCACCAAAATGCTGATCATTGTGTGAGAGAAAGACAGGTTCACATAATTTCCAAACTATGTACAATTTTGAATACCTTTTGCAAGCTGCCTTGACAATTCTTTTTGTTAACTGACTGATTTAACTGATTTTGAATATGTGATGATAAAAGGTTTTCACTGGTCCTCTCTTGTCTCCGTCCTTGGAGTTTAGAACTCAGCACTTAGAATTAGCATGTTTGTACTGCAGTGCCCAGAAATCACTGCTCAGTGCAAACAATATGTGACATATCTTCCATTTTCTGTTGATTTCTAGGTACTTTTTTTTTTAAGGTGGTAAATCTTCTGTTTATCTACACACTGCTTTGATTACAATATCACATCATTCACTGGGCAGGAAGAGAGAGACCTGCCACACAATAGATGTTTAGTCAGATGTGTTTATGATTAGGTATTTAGGCATTAGGTATGAGTTTTTTACCCCCAGATGTCATGCTATACCCACCCGCTAGATGCCCTCAGAGAATTTTACGTTCCTGTGAATCACCCATCTCACCTATTTCACTATCAGCCGCATTGCATTAGTTTATTAGACCAACAAGTCCTCCAAATTAAATGAGAAAATGCACCGTTTGTAACTGCCATCCAGAATGACACTTACAAGCACTCTCTGATCTGACTCTTTTATCAGCAAGGATGACATAATTTGTCAATGTCTCCCAAAACCATGACAAATCACTTTTGCAAAAATAAAAACATTTACTGATCTGACTTAAGTTTTGGTTAGGGTTAGGAGAACAAAAAGACTTGGTTAGGGAAAGATCATGGTTTGTGGAACAATTGTTCCCTCATCGTTGAAAGAAAGCAACGTTGACAGTCAATAGGAAACGGGAAGTGAACAGAAGCAAACCATCACACCGACTTCTTCCATCTGCGGTCTCTGTGACTCTGTAACAACGTCACACTACTGTATTTCCTCCTTTGCTCCCAACGGACAAGATAATTCCTACTGCCACTAGACGGCATACTTCATGTCTGCACAGTTGTAAATTTTGGACGCTAGCGCACATGAGCAGCTAACAAAGTTAACATCATGTGGACACTCCTGGCTATGCCTGTTTAGGTGTTCTAGTCTGCCTGTACCTGACTTCCTACTAACTGCCTGCCCGATTTACAACTAAAGCACTATCTAACTATATTTGCTCTGCCTTAGTCTTTTACCCACTCCTTCCCATGTGCACATTTCACACCTGTCACACTTTTGTTTACTGAATAACAGAGAGCAGAGAGTGCAGTAAAATGACACATTTCAATTCTGGGGGGGGGG
>NTHP01000169.1:532795-561368 GCA_003416845.1 Oplegnathus fasciatus
GGGCGCAGATATCAAAGTGCTGTTAAATCAAACTGTGTGCATGCAGGCAGCCTCGCTTTTACATTTCTTCCTGTTTAATTCAAAAGCTGTTCACTTCAAAGCGACACCCAGGTATTAATACAATCATTTGATTAGGAGTTTTCCAGAAGGACCTCATTTTCATAACAGAGGGCTCCGCATGGGATACCTAGTGATCATTAAAAAAGTCACAAATGACTGCATATTAATTTTACAGTACATTACAGTGTCCACTCTCAGTCAACAGTGGCAAGTAGTGAAAAGGAGCTCCAAGGCTGGAAAATCCTTGGCCCCAGTATATTCCTTTTTTGGTGATTCTCTGTCGCCATATATCTAAATGAGGGATAACATTTGGTGAGAATGTGTGGTGTGTGTGGGCAGATTCTTCATGAGTACACAAATTATGCTCCAAAGCAAGCTTAGTGCGGAGGATTCTGCACACTACAGCTATAATTTCGAAGAGTGCGGACTCCACACAAAGGAAGGGAAATCAAATAGCAATTGTCTGCTGAAGCAATGCACAGCGAACATCATTAATTCCTCTTTCTGTGTGTTGACAATTATCCCATTCAGAACCTGGCATTCTGCAAAATGACATGCTGCGTCCGCCATCTGAAACATTATTAGGAATTTCCAGTCTTTATACAGCAGGTTAGACCTAGCGCCACTGCCAAACAAAAAGAAGGTCTTTGGGAAACCAGCTGATTTTTATTCCTGCTGTGAAAGTGCAGAGTGGGAGGGAGGTGGAGGTCTCTCTCTCTCTTCTGGGGTTTGGAAGAATATAGCTGGACGATGGCGGCGGCGGGTGGGAGGTGGGCTTGCAGACTAATTGCCCAGAGCATGGCAGGGTGATAAAGCGACGGGCCGAGCAGAGTGACGGTCACGGCAGTGAAAAGACCCCGCTCATAGCAACACCATAAAAGCTAATTACCACCATACAAAGAGCCACCCCTGCCATTGTGCCATTTGGAAAAGAGCAGAGAGAAAAACAGTGAGCGAGAGGGAGAGAGAGAGAGAGATGAACAAGAAAAAGAACCTGCAGCAATAAAGACTTAACCAGTAACAATTAGTCTCCAGTGCTGCTAATGAGAAAGCTAAGATAAAACAGGGGGCTAAATTTAAATGTAGGGGGTTCCATAGCTCCTCTCTAGGGCTCAATACTCTGCCTTGCCAATAACGGGTAAGTCATCCTAGAGAGAGAGAGGCATAAATACCTCCCCTGGCCTGTGTGGGTAATAAAGTCTTGAGCCTTGGTGGCCAGCGGCGCTGGAATGAGCTGCCTGCCACAGGGTGGAGGGATACTCTCCAGGGGGAGACAGGTATGGTGCGGTTAAATAGGCAAAACAAATGGCTGGGGGGTATGTTACATATATCGACACTATGCAGACACATGACAGTGAGGCTGTAATGTACCATGGGGAGAAACATGGGTGATGCATTAGTAGATGCTTGGATTGGCCCTGGGCCCTGTGAAATACAGGGATTTGGCCAAAAGACAGCTTGGTATACTGTAAATTTGGCAGGAGATTGGTATGGTTTGGGCGTTTTTCTAAAGTACTGTACATTTGAGCAGCTTATGATTTAATGAAACGTAATATTACGTTTTTAGGGCTTTCACTGCTAAATCAATGAGCACATGGGAGTTCTACTTGGAGCGATCCACGATTACATGTTTACTGTTGTGGACTGAAGCAGTCGTTAGCAGACTCAATTCCTTTTCTGCTAGCTGGCACACATGTGGTGAGGCTGTGTGGGAATGCTGGCATGCTAATGTGCTGCTGTGGTGTGATGCAGATACTGAACCCTCTGCTTGATGTAAACCCTTCAGTCAGGACAGCATTAGCATGACTGGGATAGGATTGGGAAAATATAGAGGGAAAATATGCCTTGATGTCATTAATTCAGCAAATGACAATATGAAAAAATGTGACGATGAAAAAGGGGTCGCTCGTAATGATGAATCTACAGAGAATAATCACCTGAACCTGCTGCTCCCCTTGGCTTTACAGAGCTTTCTAGGAAGTTTCACCTCATTGTCTAGCTGTCTGGCTTGCAACTTCACTGTTTTGGTTCACTCTCACTGCTCTCATAATGTCGTTTTTAACAGCAGGCCGCTGTTTTCAGTGAAAAAGCTGTAAACACCCACTGTACACTAGGGCATTCATGACTGCTGCATTTTAGTAGTCATCAACTACGCCCAAAAAGTAGTCGACTAATCGTAGGAGATGTATCATATTTTTTTCACCCAATAACAATGATCAATTCTCGTCAAAAAGGTCTCAAATACAACCAGTAATGTAGGCGGGCTTAATTTGTGCAGGATTGTGCCGAGACATGATTGGGATCATCTGAGATTGGGACCGGCACTCTTTGTCAGATCTGACACTTCCTGTCAGTACCACTAACCAAATTAATGCATGTTACAGTGCCACCTCGGTGGAGCCCATAAGCAAATTAAAATTGGACAAATAAAATGTTAAGCACTTGTACTCAGTTGTCACGTCTTTTTTTTTTTTTTTAGCTTGATGATAAAGGGGAGGATCTATTTCCCAGCTGGATGAGTACTTAACTACTACATCTATCATTCTTTTGTACTGTTTCCCTCCAACGGACAGCAAGAGCGGGCAGATGACTACCTCTGGCATTGGTTCTCTTTTTGTCCTTGAACTGAGGGACTCTCTGGTTGCTAGGTTGCATTTAAAAAAGTGTGTGGTGTGTGAAAAATATTTAAACAGTTTAATGTGTCAAAGCAAGTGTAAAAATGTATAATGTGTTTGGGAGAACCAACAAAAAGGGACATGGTAAAATAAATGCAGTAGAAACCTAGGAAGGAACAGCAAAGATGGAAGGTATGCAACGCACATACAGTACATTCTGCCTTTCTTTTCCCTATACACCCCGCCATACACACATACGTCACAGAGGCCCTCAGAAGTCTACCTGTCCAGCAGTGAGCGAGCTGACTCTTTGATACTGACATCCTGGAGAGAAGGAAAGAAGCAGCAATCCCAGCAGGCCCTGACTGTAATGAGGGGGCAATGAGGTTTGAAGCTGCTCATTACCAACACCTAGAGCTGCAAGGAAGCCGGGCTGACAGCCGCCAAGGCAGGAAGGGACCCAGGGAGGACCGCTGCATGTGGTAAAGGCACTGGAAGGAACAAATGGGGGCCAGGAATAGATATCACCTCCAGGGTTTCAACTAACAGTAGGTTTTTCTTCAACATGGATTTGTGTAATCTTGCCCTGAAGCTGTTGGTTGGGTGGAAAAAAACCACAGAAGCAGCATTAAGACCACTAATAAATTAATCTTCAAAAATAATTAGACCATATTGAGATTCTAAAAGTCTATGCTGTCACGGTATCTTTAAATGTCACCACTTTCCTGAAAAAAACACTGGGAGGATTTAGTGTGCCCCCCCACAATTTTAGCCTTCTCAAGGTGGAAAAGCCCCTGAAAAATCAGTCAGACTCTCATGGGACCACCAAAGCTCTGCTTTTAAACTCAGACTAATGAAACTCTTTTAGGTTAGCAGTCGCTGAAGGCAGGGTGACCCGCACTGTATATTTAATGGTGGGGAAAACTCTACACTACCGCTGGAAATGAAGGATCAATTTACTAAAACATTACTGTACAGTTGATTGGATTAATAAAACAACAAAGGATTTAACTGTTAACTAAGTTTTACAAAGTGCCTCTGTTCCACGCTCATCACCATGCCATCAAAACAAACAACCACTGCCTAGCTCTGATATCTGGCTTATATTAACTTGTTATATATTTGAATAAGTTATAGTCCTTAAGATTTCAGACATGGTTATTCTGACATTTGGCAACACCTGTGGTCACTGGTGATAACAGAAAGTGTGCTTTAATAATTGACTATTTATTGACTTAAATACTTAATTTGTCTCCAATTCATTATTTCTGCTATGTAATGATAGGCTAAATCATACACAGGTGTCAATAGGTTTGTGTCTATTTATTGTGGTTCAGCAGGTAGACAAGATCGTCCACTAATTGCAGGGTTGGTGGTTCAGTCCATGACTCCTCCTTTCCACATGTTGAAGTGTTCCTGAGTGAAACAGTGGCCTAACCATCAGAAACAACTGGGGTTCAGTGCCTTGCATGGCAGTTTCGTACTATTGGTGTGTGTGTGAGGAAAATTGTAAAGCGCTTTGCATAGAATCGCTATATAAATGCAGTCCATTTACCATTTAATAATACAAAAGTAGAATGAAAGCAATTATCATGATAAGAAAAGCCACAATTTCATAATTTATCAGCTTTATGTAGCTAACAACATTTTGGAAAGGTAATGCAGCAAAAATTGCTTTACTTCCACTCAATAGGACATCCTGTTAGCGTGTCCTGCATTCTGGTGGCCTAAAGGGGCACAACGCCTAATACTCGAGAATTTGAAAAACTCCGAAGTTTGATGTATTTGGCCAGGTATATACAGAAGTACCATAACACTTGAATTGGAAGTTGTCTTCTGCATTACCTAAAATGCATGAATGCACCATATTTTGTCTTCTGCATCATGTCCAGTACATGTATTTCGAACCCATGTGTGTGGGTACATCGTTAGAATCCCACACAGGAAAGGCGGACCCCCTCCTGGGGGATCCTGAGGCGTTGCCTGGCAGCATGTTCAGGGTCTACTCCCAGAGACTCCTACTAGTTGGATGTGCCAGAAAACCTTTCAAAGGAAGGCACCCAGGAGGCATCCTGATCAGATACCCGAACCACCTCAACTGGCTCCTTTTGATGCAAAGGAGAAGCGGCTCTACTCTAAGATCCCTCCAGATGTCTGAGGTCCTTATCCTACAGGAGAAACTCATTTCAGCTGCTTGTGTCCCCGCAATCTCATTCTTTCGGACACTACAAAGCTCATGATCGTAGTTGACGGCTGGAACGTTGATCGGCTGGTAAATCGAAAGCTTTGCATTCTGGCTCAGCTCCCGCTTCACCACAGCAGTCCGGGACAATGTCCACATTCCTGCTGATGCCATACCAATCCGCCTGTCAATCTCATGCTCCATTTTACCGTCACTTGTAAACAAGACCCCAGGTTACTTGAACTCCTTCACTTGGGGCAGCGACTCAGTCACACCTCGGAGGGAGCAATTCACTGTTTTCTAGCAGAGAACCATGGCTCCAGACTTGGAGGTGCTGACTCTCATCCCAACCACTTCACACTCGACTGCAAACCGCCCCAGTGCGTGCTGAAGGTTATATGAAGTCAACAGAACCATATCATCTGCAAAGAGCAGAGGAGATATTCTGAGGTCCCCAAACCGGGCACGTTGAGAAATAAAAACTACTATATGGTAAATATAGAATACAGCTGCATGTAATGTCTGTTGAAAAATTCAGGCAATAAAAAGCACGAAAAATGTGAAATTTTAATGATCATAACTCTCTCTCTGTCTCTGTAACTGTCTTTTGGTGCTTCAGTAAACCATTACCTAAACTGTATCATGATTAATTAATTCAATGGGATGACCAGTTATTTGGTTTGAAAACATGAACTATATAATAACCTGTCACCCTCATCTTGTCTGCTTCTCTCTTCTCTCTCTGCCACGGGTTTCTGACAAGCCCCGAGGTAATTAATACTTGTCAAACACCTCAACACGCAACCTACCCTTTCCCATTACACAAACACATTAACAAATACTTCCTTGTACCGCAGGACTGACGTCTCCACATCCGCAAACCCACCAGGCTAATTGACTCTTGACAGAGAGATCACGGAGTGAGATCTTGTTAATTACCTGAGTCTGCAGTCATATTAAAGACAGCACACACACACACACACACACATACACACAGACACACTTAGACGCTGATATTTGTATTCAGAGTCATAGAAAGGACAGGTTGGGCGTAGCGACAGGGAGAGCTGTGTGCTGTTGCACAACTTCTTCATTAACCATCATCAGCCCTGGTACCACTGGCTGACAGTGACAGAAGCAACACGGAGTCAACTGGTTCTCTGTGACCTGACTGAAAGAAAGAGAAACACACAGAGAGAAGGATAATTGACTGTCTTAGCTGTGCTTTCACACCAAGCAGGTTCTGAGTGCTACATGAACTGAAGTGTTTCCTTCCTTTACTTTGGTTCAGTTTGCCACAATGGTATGGAAACAATGGTATTGAACTCAGATGGTACCAAATAATGACAGAGGGGCAATAAATGTGAGGTGGTACCAAATAATGACACAAGGGCAATAAATGTGAGATTAGTTTAATCTTTTGAGTGAAATGCAAAGTGATATTAATGACATTTGGAAAAAAGTACAAAAAAAAGTACTCCGAAAACAATAGTTATGGGCAAAAAGGAGACAAGTGATGGCATCTGATAGCCAGCAACCTCTGATGGTTGGAAAAACTAGCATAACAAAATCAAGGACAAACTGCAGTATAGACCAATGCTTAAATTCTGCTTTCTCTTTCTTTGCTTTTAACTGACTACACAATATCAGTCAAGAAGGAATATCATTTCATCTCACTAATTTTAGTTTACAGGTACTGGAACCAGGGTTTTGACCAAAATCTCTAACCTGCAAGGATACCAAGTAAACAAAATACTGACCAGTAACCGTGCCTCTTATGAATCAGTGTGATCTTTGTTAGCATGTCCAGAGATAAACCAAGACAACAACAGACATTTTCTAATATGTGATTAGCCAAATGCTTACCATGTTCCACCATTGCAATGAAATTTGGGAGTCCACATATTGGATAAAATACCACCTTTAGATAAAATACCAGGACTGCAACCCCTCACATGCCCTTGCATGTCTGTGATATTAACAATTCTCACACTTATTACTGCACAAGCAATTTCTGCTTTTCTCAAATCATCTTAAGGTGGAGGTTGGGATGGATGCTTGTGCCAACAATGTTTGTGATTTCAACACAGGAGATCACAATTCATGTTCCGCCATGTGCCAGTGGACAACAGTTGTTTCTTTTAACCATGACCATTATGTCCCCCTAATGTTAACCAAGTAGTTCCAGTGGCCTAAACTTAACCAAACCTTAACAGTAGAGGTGGCTAATCAGAAAAAGCTCATATGAGTAATTTTTGGAGCAGTCAGTTGGGTAAGTGACCTATTTTGCCAATTAGGTATGCTTATTACATGCTTCTATAGCAAACTATCGATTATCAAATTGTATAGATATTTGACACTTCAAGCTAATGAAATTCTACATCACCAGAACATGGCTGATATGTGTGGGAGAAATATGAACTGAAAGAATGAAATGCCTCAGTGTATGTATGTAGTCCCATTTTGCCACCATGACATTGAAAAAAGTGTTAATTTTAATAATAAATTCTAGAAGGCATGGAGATCTCCAGTCACCTCTCCGTTAGCTCTGCTAAATTTATGAAAATGTATGCTCTTTATGTTTATTTTTATAAATATTAGTTAATAGTATTGGACAATGATAACATGTCCAATATGACATGACTATGAGTCACTCATCAGGACAGGGAAATGGTCACAGCTTTGTGGACTCTCCTCCTGCCGACTCTGCTGCCTGGCTGGTCGAGGTTTTCAAATGTAAACATCACATCGGAGTAAACATCAAAGAAAAGGTGGAGGGGACAATCACCAGCTACAACCACAAAGACAAGCAAGACCATCTCTGCTTCCATCTATGCATCCACCTCAACATAGGAGGGACACCGAGGCAAACATGGAGGGATTGTAGACCGGCTGCGGTCCTGGCCGTATAGATCTTTTCTGCCAAGCAGCAACTGGCTGGAGAACTGGCTGGAGCTCAACGGACACCTGCGCCACCTGACCTGAGACGCCGTGCTCCATCCACGAGGGAGTCGCCACAGCCATCATGAACAGCGTCTGCCTGGTGTTCGTTTTCTCCCTGCTGTGGTCGAGAAGAAGATACAGGATACGCCAGGCCAGCACTGAGAGGCTCAGGAAGAGCTTCTACACTCCTGAATGAGGACACTGCCAAAGAATTGTCCTAAGATTATTTTTACTTACTTGCAACCTACTACTATAGTTAACATTATTATTTATGACTTATTTCTATTCTTTATTCTTATTCTATTTTACACTTATTTTTTATTGCACAATTGAAGGAGCTAACTATCACACATTTCACTATGATTATACCCTGTTTGATTATATGTGACAAATAAACTTGAGCTTGAACTTGTCATTAAGCCTGCTGTACATGGTTCACATACCAGTCTGGGGCTTTAAAAGGTTGCAATATTTCCACCACAAAACACTACAAGATAGTTCTCGCCTGTATGAAATAACTGGTGAAAATAGACTGTATGACTCACTGCGTGTCTGTGCGTACATGCTGCAGAACATGAGCATGGGATGATTAATATCATAATGAAATCAAAATCTTTCCTCACAGCGACCAAACATGAGAAGGGAAAAAACTTCTGATTTCAAATGATTATCTTACTAAGGTTATTTTTTTTATTTTCTTGTGGGAGAAGCTAAGAAGCTATTTTTAAAACTGATCACAGTCGCTCACACAGATAAACCCACACATAGTCAGGGGTTTGTAATATTGTGCTTTTCTACAGATTCAATCATGTGTCTTTCATCAGCCAATTACAGCGTATAAATTCACAGCTGTTACCACGGCTGCAGGAGCCCAGGCATCCCCTACACCATCACATGCCACATGATTGACACAGACTTCAAAACAAAAACACACATATAACCCTGAACACAGAGAGACACAAGTTCCGCATCCACCTGAATGAATGTGGATGACGCGTACTCATATATATTCTGTCCAATCCATCCAAACAGATACCAAGTTTAAATTCTGAATCATTTGGTGGCTTAAGGGAAATTCTAGTTTTGTACAACCTGGGTCTTAATTTAGCAGTTTTGGCCTGTGGTAATAATAAGATTGTTCTCACCACGGTAATTGCTGGGAACATCGCTAAAAAGAAGTTCACTTAAACAAAGTCCGGTTAGCCAAACAGAAAACAATGTCCAAAGATACATTTATTACCAGAACTGTTGTAAATCCATCACCGTTTACAGACCGATATTCTGGTTTAACTTTGACCAACTGTAGTTGTGCACATGCAGTTTTCATGTGCAGTGCAGGATTATTATTAACACTTTAGGTGTGCTCAATTTCAGTTTTACCTTCAAACAAAGTTATTTAGATAATCTGGTTAAATCTGGCTTGTTTACACCCTGATCACCTGACTGCTTGTGTTTCTTTCCTTGTCCGGCCTCATTGTAGCGATGTCACACAGCGTGTACAATGTTATCATAACCAATAGAAATGATAGCGAAAACTTCAAAAATAAAACCCCAATTCTGACCTAGTTTCCCCTTATTGTAAACTATTACATACTCAGATTCACCCTTACTAACAATCCAGGACACAGATACAGTAGAGAATTACTTTTCTCTACTGTATTTGTATTATATTTGTCTGTCTCTCAATATTTTCCAGCTTCCCTACACTGTTCGATTAATCTGTGAAAATGAGTCATAATCATCATCATAATCATCATTTTTAACAAAATGATCAGTAATTTCCTCAAACAGCTGGGTAGTGTAGTTTTTAGCAAATGTTACTCAAACCTCAGTTCAGTTGCAGGTTAACACTGTTAGACGGTGTATGTGTGATTGAGTCAAAATAAACTACAGTGTGTGTGTTCATGACAATGAAGGAAAATGGCACCCAGTGCCACGGCGTGAATCATTGATGTGTTTTTAATAGTTTTTGGACAGCCATGGAGCTCTGTGTTATGGAGGAATAAAATAAAATGAAACAACAACCTAATTCTGATGGAAACAAAGTGTGTGAGAGAGAGTAAAAGATAGAAGGGTCAGGAGTCAAGCATACTTGCCTCAAAACATCTATCCCTCCCTGTGTCGGGCTAACTACCACATATGGCCATGCTGCTCCAGCTCACTTCCTTCTCTGTCACGCACACACAAGTTCAAGTGAGCTCACACAAAGCTAGACTTATGCAGACACTCAACATGTTTGTGTACATATTCATACTGGCGACGTGCACATATGCATCCACACACAAACCCATAATCAGATTTCATTCACTCCCTGAGGCTAATTTTCCCCCAGCCAAGAGCTTTCACACAAGGGTGGTTTCCCAAGTCTGGCTCCCAGAGAGTGTGTGTGTGTGTGACAGGGGACTGTAGAAGTGTGTGTGTGTGTGTGTGTGTGTGTGTGTGTGGCAGACGGCAGCCTCTCAGGGTGCCTGTGCTTTAGCCATGGTGTTGTCCCTGTGGATGGGAGTGAAGAGGAGTCTTTGCTGCTGATTTGAGTCCTCATATGAGTGCCTGGAACAAATGGATTAGAGAATAGTACAATCTGAGGCAGTGGCATGCCACCTCATTCCAGCCCCAGACCAGACTCATCTCATGGCAATTCATAGGAATCACTGCTTTGAGAAAGGAGCAGTGCACTATGGTTATGTAAGGTCTTTATACGGAAAAAAAAAAAGTCTTCCTGCATTATACTGAAGGTAGACTACTATATTTGAATGTTCAAATATACATGGTTGTTATATTTGCATAGAAATAGGAAACAGCATGTGACCATATAAGTCAGAGCTTATCATGTAAAGCAATCAGTTCTAAATGATCTTATACTTTTATGTAACGGTTTGACTACAGCAGGAGCCGGGGTGCCAGTCAGAGTTACGGTCTGACAAAGGTAATGTTTCTTAGTTATGTACCAGTCAACCCTACAAAGGACCTACTGTATGTCTTTCAGCACGGGATCTTTTTAATAACAATCACTAACAGTCAGATATCTCGAAGGCACCAGCAGACAACAAAAAAAATAACACAAAACACATCAGAATTTGAAATTCATCACAGCGTATTACAATCAGTGCAATCAGTCAATGAAAAACTCACGGTTCAACCACCAATGAATTAGTCCTGATCTCAGTTCAAATCTCAGCATGAGCATATATCAACAGAACTCTCCTCTCCGGGATCCCAGCAAGCAAACAAATAACACTCAGTTTAAGACTTAATACAAAAGTTGGTCAAGGAAAACAAAATCAAGTGTCTTAATATTCGATATTCGATCGGCATTTAGTTGATGCTTTTAATTAATTTTAATTGTTCAACAATAGAATGACCTTTAACTCCAAATGACCTGTGTGAGCAACATGTGCAAAGGCAAAATCATTTTATCTGCAAGCACCTTTTAGATGGTTCAAGTTCCAGCCGAAAAAAACAACTACTCAACAAAAAAAAGAGAAAACACATTTTCCGTTGCAGTGTAGTAAATTTAAAATCAGAAAAGTGTATTTTGCATCCACTTTCAGTTAACTGAAATGAACAAAGAGCTGGTGGTATAACTTTACCATTTTACCATGGGAGTTGTCAATTCCACGGGTTTAACTTGGCCATGCCGTTTAATTTAACATGGCCAGGCCTAAATACAAAAAAGGACATTCAAATATGGCAGAGATTTGGAGCATGAGCCATCATCTCAATGGACTAACTGGGCAATAGAAATGTTTGTCTAAATGGCACATTTACAGATTTCTCTGCTGTTTGCTTGTATTCATTCTCACAAAATGAACAAGTTCTAAATATATATAGCATGCATGAACATTTAATTTACCATATGGGTCAATATGGCGTGAATGAGCTTAAATGTGTTGTGATGCTGCAAACGACCAGCTGGTATGAACAAAGCTTTCGGCCAAAACCCGAACGTGATGCAACCCAAAGCCCAAGGCCAAAGTTTTGACATCAAAACTCTCTTTTGCTGTCTCTCCCGTCTCCCCTTGCCCTTTCTCTTTCTCTCCCTAAACTGTGAGGGCAGACTGCACACAGACCAAAATGAAGATGGTGTTAAATGCTACAGGTCTCAACAAGCATTAGCCTCGTTAGTCAAGCATCGCAAGCACAGAGACTAAATCATCGACCTCAAGCCCAATGATAAAGCAACATCAAACAACCATTAACAACAAACTGGTAAGCAACTTCCAAAGAACTTGATTTGAGGAGAAAACAATCGCTAAAGTGGCTACATCCACAAAGAACAAAAACTCTAGATCTTTACCAGCTGAACATCCATATAGTTTACTATTTGTCCACAATTAACCAATGTGCAATGCCGTTAGAGCGCTATATGCTCATTACAGAAAACAAGAAGATGACAAAATCATAAATGAAGAACAAAGTGACGCAAAAATGTTGAAGAGCCCAGTGGAAGAAATGGTGTTATTGTTATATTGAAGAGAAGTATAGAAATGTCCTCCCCCTGCCTCCTGGCCAAACTATCTACAGCTATGGCATTAAAACATGATGTATCATCAATCAATGCACTGTAGGGAAATAAATGATACAGTAAGCAAATGACTGCTATTGTATGTGTCAGCATTTGACAGTCATTTTCCAGAATGAGAGGTTCTGTAGCCCTCTGTCCACCTCTCCACTCTGTCCCTACTCCTCCTCCTCCCATCCCTTCATATCCTGTCATCTGTCCATGGCAGCCTGTCCTTCTCAAGGTCTGCTCCGTCGTTAATCATCATTCCCTCCTCAAATTCTCTCTCACAGACACGCACAAATACACACACACACACACACACACACCACGTTAATCACTCACTCCTAACACCATGCCCTGAGTATAATTATTCAAAGCTGTCTGATCTTTTATCATTGCTCTTGTTGTGCTTGGAGCAGATTGTCCCTCACACACTAAAAGCCCTGTCAATGTCCATCATTAGGTCTTAAAGATTAAGAACAATCGTAAAGGAACACTTGGTTTATTTGTGACACACTTGTTTCACCGTGTGGAGGGGTTTTCACACCTGCCTAGGTGCACAACAAGAAAAGAAGACCAAACACTAAATGAAAGTTGGTCACAAAGGAAGTGAGAGACAGACTTGTTTGGCCTTTTGGTCTTCAAAATAATAAAATAAACGTGTAACAATACAGGTACTTCAATTTATGTTTTTTCCTGGACTACCAACACAAATCAGAGAGTGGTGGAATATTGAGGCATTGAAAAAGTTATTAAAGGTATTAAATCATAACAAAAACCCCTTAGAGGAAGCATAAACAAGTGATAAATTGTATAGTAATTTCCAATATTATATTAGAGTCTGACAAACAATGACCAAACAAACAAAAAAACCCCACAGGGAATGAAAAAAAAATGGGTGTGGGGCAGCTGAGGTTTAAGCATATAGGTCTATAGATTATGAAGGGCAACTACGATATCCATCCATGCCCTTATTGTCTTTGGGCGCATTCTACCCATCATAGCTATTGTACATTCCAAATTTGCTATTCTATTGAAGGTCAGAATCCAATATGGCTGCAAAGAGAGACTCGGAGCGTACCACATTTGTAAAATTGTCTTTTTTGCAGCTGTGAAGCCTGCAAACAACAGCCTGACTTGATTAAGAGTAAAGGATGAATTGTCATTTAAAAGACAGAGAGATGGACTTGGATCATAGCTCAACCCAGTCAATTCTGACAGAGAATCATTAACAAATTTCCAAAAATTAGCAATAAGAGGGCAGTCAAATTATTGAATTTGATGATAGAATCAGTTAAATATACCTGTTAATTTGTTGTGCATCTGTCCAGCCTTTTGGGCCATTGTGGCTACTGCAGTACATGCACTTACTTGCATTGAAGTGAGTTTCTCAGACATTGCTTACACCCTGTTTTTTTAGTTGCTGCGGTCAGTATAAAACCTGATTGGAAGTGCCACCTTACAGACTCAACTCAGGGCAATAATATCTCTCATTTTGATGTTTAGCAAGAGTTTTATTGCATAATTCCATGACAACAGATAGGTACACTTTTTAAATTGTTGTTTTCAATTTCAAACTCTGCCAGAATGCTATGTTGATGTTATGGGCAACATTTTAGTAGAAGAATTCAAATGACAGTGTACAGACCTACTGTAAGGCAGCAACCTTAGTCATCAGTCTGAAAAATGTGATGCAGTTTTGTCCCCTTATTGAACATTTTAATGTAACCAGAAAAAAAATCTAACCCCTGCAAATCCTGCAAATGGCAGCCCAACCCAATACAAAATGACTGCAATAACCTTTGTGAAACATATGATGTTCGGGTTGGGCTGAACTGTGCCAGACAGGAATTTGGGATTCCTTCTGATTGTGAATACATTTTGCTGGAGTGAAACAAAGTAACTCTACATTAAGAATGTAACGCAAACTGGCATAATACGGTATGTATATTTCACAAAAAATATTGTATTAGGATTTAGAATGTAAGTGGGTTTGGCCTGTCTAGTTTTAGTTAAATTATTTCCTACTGACATTTATTCTCTCCTTATATGTAAGAAAATATATAAAATAAGGAGGTTGAAATGGGAGGCCAAGACGAAGGAGGTTGGCGTGAAGTGTCTGTTAAAGAAAATGAGAAAGTCATTGACAAAAATCTGAAAAGCTCTACTGGCAGTTTTGCAAGCACTTTTAAGACAGTTCCTTAATTCAGCTTGTCATTCTCCAATCTGCTGTCAAGATGAGCAAGATTTTCAAATTGCCAGGCTTCAGTATTGGATCATGGGGTAAAAATAACACTTGCACAGCATCAGCTGAGCTTCATCCTGCATTGCACAACAAATCTGGTGAAGGTTTTGATCCTTGATCTGTTGATTAAAACCTATCGAGGGTTGAACTTTGCCTTTTTAGGCAATATTTGTTTACGTTTGGCATAGAAAGTCATGCTACATTAGCTACAGCAATTCCTTAATGCACAGACAACAATAGATGGATAGGTGGATTACTTTGACACTGGAGAACACATTTAAATATGATGATTATGAGACAAGATCTGAAGTTATACAGAGCACCTTTTTGTATTTCCACTGGGATTCCAGCACTGTGTGTGTATGATGTATGTGTTCAGATTTATCTGAGTTATGACTGACATGAGACCAAGCAAATATTACTGCAAAAAATAGAAACAGTTTGTGCGTGTTCAGAACAAATTTATTTGTTCAAATTTGAATAATTTATTTGGTTACCTCCCTACTGTGAAAGATTAATAACATGATTGTGATCAATCAGTTTAAAATTCAACAGCCACATTGAATACTCCTTTAGACAAGAACAGAAGGCTGGATGACTCACAGGTACAGAGCATGAGTTTCACAAGCAGACATGTTCCCTTGTTCCAGTATCATGACCATCCATCATTAATAAAGATACTCATCTATACCTGCATGGCTGCTGCTGGATTTGCATGGTTCCCTACTGCATCTGTGAGCTGAAGTTTATTTCTTTATCTTTAAAAATTGGATCTTCAGTGCATGTTAGAGGTGCATGCACACCTGAATTCAATGATGCAGTCTGATTACAGGAAGTCCAATCACCCAGGGTACATCTTAATGTCAGGAGTAATGTGTCTCAAGAAAGAAGGGAGAAATAAATACGGGATTGAATCATCTGCTGTGTCACACTGTAATAAGTCTGGGGAAAGTTTGCATGGTGCAGTACAGAGGGTCCTGCACCATTGTTCGGACAGGGAAACAGTATGACGGCATACACTCACACACACTCATGCACACACTGGTTCTGATCAATGACTCGCAGTACAGGAGTGACAGCAGTGAATTTCTTAACGTTTCAATGCACGGTCACGGCAGCATTTCATCACTTCAAGGCGACTTATCAACTGTCAAGGAGTTCAGAAGTCTCTACCCCCTAAAATGACAATTTAAAAGGAAATGGCATTTCAGCTCAGCTCCTCATTAACTCTTCAAATACTCTCTCTTTCATGTCTGACATTCCCTTTGGAAAGCTGAGACAAGGCTTCAGCCAGGGGATGGGCTTTGATATGCTGATATCAGGTTATATGAATATCAGGTAAAGACATCCTTGACTTTTTCTCCATGTGACTGAGCCTCCCTCTTTCTCTCTATCAATCTTGGTCTGTGTTCATTTTCAGATGAGAGCCTCTGAGGTCAGAGTACTGAGACAGATGGCATTGCACCCTATGCTACAGTCTTCATTCAGGGCTGCATTACTGTTTCTAATAAAAAAGAGAGCCGACATACAATTAAAAATCAATTACAGGATAATTCAACTGAATTTTGGAATTCATATTGTGCTTTATATGTTGTAAGAACATTTATTTTGAATTAACGTAAAAGAAAAGAAACAAAACAGAATAGAGTTGCGAAGTAGGAGAGGCTGCTGGTTCCAGAACTATGTTTTTTAACTGCTGTAAATTCCAAGTTTTCTTTTAATGATATCTTCAATGTTCCTCTCCACAGGAACACAGAAGTCTCCTGGATAATGTAACAATATTATAGGTTTCTGTTGTGGCATCAGTTTAACCATTTCAACTATTTTTCTGAGAAATCCTGTTTTGTTTTGTTTTTTGTCAGATTTATTACAGTAGATGGTTCTAAATACTGTGATACCCATGAGCCATAGCCCCAGTTTGCTATAGAGAAGAAGGCAGAAACCAGAGCCGTGGCAAATTTAGAATGATTTGTTGTTGCAACTGGCGGAAAAACACTGCACCATAATTGTTCAGTTCATCCAAAAGTGACCCAGAATCTGAAAGTGAACTGATTTAAACTGAATGTTTCATCAGGTTTCTACAGAGCGTGATCTCTGCTTCAGCCCGCTGTTAGAAGCACATGCAACTGAATTTACGCTTGATAATTGAATGTGTTAAACAATTTTTCCCATATAAAGCACTTTATAATGTTGTTTTGAAAGGGACTGTGTAAATAAAGTGTATTTAGACTTCTGTACATGGGCTTGTAAGCTTGTAACAGTGCACGTATTACTGCACGTAACACATTCAAACCTTTCGGGACAGGACATTTGGTACACCGTGTGACCCAAACAATTGCAGTCAAAATAGTCTACCAGCTGTAGCATGCTAGTCGGCTTAGCGGGGTTAGTCAAGCTCAGTGGGCAGTGATTATTGTCAAACTGCTTGCCGACATTGTTCAACTGATCTTGGGTCTGTCTATGGAAAAACTTAAAACATGTAATTTATGAGGGCATCATCTGCATGTGTCGATTAGCGGAAAAAAACAAACTGGAAGGCAAGTCGTTCTCCCCACAGCGTTCAGGCAACCTCTCACTGCAGATTCGGACCGTGCCAAAGCAATAAATAATGCCATAGAGTGATTATCGCTGCGGATATGTGATCATACTTGGTTGTAGGATTTAAGCATATGGTCAAAGTGCATGATGTTCCTTCATGTGTCAGTCAGTCCGTTGTGCTGCCCTGTATAAAAAAGTTTTATGGAATTATCAACAGGTCAGAGTCTTACCATGGAGCATTACTGACATTTGTGTTATTTGACAATATGACAGTATTTGAGTGCCTGTTACAGTGTGAATTATGGAAAATGAGTCACTGTCGAGTGTTTACATTTTTCAAAATAAATGATAAAAATATTTCTACATTTTTTCTTTTCCCTGGATTTTCTGTCCGGTCCGCCTCCCCCCCCAGACAGGATTGGATTTTTGACTTTTTATCAAAGAATTAGTTACCGTCTAACCCAGTTGCTCAGATTTTGTACTGATGATTCAACTAGGAAGGTTTCATGACCTTAAGATGTTAGGACATTAGACCTTTCTCAATATAGAGTACGACTTATGGTGAACAAACCAGCTCTGATAAAATGAGATAATCAACACTTTCCTGGGCTTTTGGGCCATTCCTGGCTAAATGCAGACTTTGAATTGGGACAGTACTTTGTATTGTATCGCTGTGATTTAAAAGTCTGCCAGAACACAAGTACAGGCAAGAATTCAGATAGAGAAAGGCCTACTGTCTATGAAGAAAATGATTTGGACTTCCAGAACCCAAAAATAACTCCCACTTTGCAACTCTATACCCTGGCTTCTCATCTATTATGTCAATGAAATGAAATTACAGAACAAAAAAGTATAATTGACATGCAGTGTGAAACTACCACAACAAACCTTTAAAAGGAAGCATATAAACCCCCTGTTCCCACCACATCAACATCCAGGCCAAAGAAAACTAAATGCTCTGGCCTTGAAGGCACAAGCAGACTGCATTCCTGACTAATCATTTTAAAAGCTCCAGTCAATCTCCTAATTCGGATTGGTTCCATTTCTGTTCTTTCTTCCTCTAACGAATGAAAAGCATCCTATACCACCATGAATCCAACATCGCATACACTGATGAAAACATACAAACAAAAGACTGATTATAACTAATCACTCTTTTCAGTCTATGTTTAAAATAAATCTACTTGCTTCCTACTTCAAAGTCAGATTAATCTAAGAATTGTTCATAATTAATCCTCACACCAGCATATTGTTTTCTGCTTCAACAGTCACTTCAGCTTCTGCCTTTCGATTCAAATGGATCCAAACTGGAGCGCTGTGGCTACAAAAGGCTGATCGATGGGTGAGTTTGGCACTTCAGACTTCAGATAGAGCAGAAAGGAGAGGATCAGCAGCTGCTACGAGCAGCCACTCGCATGCATTAAGAAGACATTGTAAGGACATTGAAAGTGAATTATGAGCATTACCATCAGAAAACGATATCTGATACACAGCATGTGCTCAATGAGCTCAGGGAGATATCCACCTTCTGAATCGACGGAAAGGCTATCAATCTAACGTCACAGTCATATCAGACAGACTGTGTGACAATCTTTAATGTAATCAAGCAAAACACGAGTACAGTTTTTACAATTACTGTTGGTCTGTTACAATCTGCAGCTTGAAGCTTATTGAAACTTCTGCATCTTAAACTATCCTGCCAAAATGATGGTATAAAGGAAGACAATAAGAAATAAAGGAAGTACTGTTACATGGTAAGTAATCGTGATGGGGATCAGAATGGAAATAATATAGTTAAATGCACAAATGCAATGTACTTGAGTCTGCTTATGAAAACAAGAATGTACTCCCTACTTAGTCATTTAAGAAATCAACATGAAATGACTTTTTCATGCTACAATGAATAGCTCAACACTTAGTCTGACGAGAGCTGCCACTAAGTACATAAAAGGTCCAGAAAACCACATCACCCCCTGGGGGGCTAACACACTTCAACTCAGTGCTAGAGATGGCTTAAACAAGTTGAGTTAAGTACGAGTAACTTCTCAACAAGATATCACAATTCAAAAGACCATTAAAGCATTAAACAAACTGCATCATATCCATAATCCATATGTACTAACAACTACATCTGAATACACAGACAGTGTAACATGTGATTTTCTGTTGCAATCCCTACATGCTGAGTTATTCTCTTTGAAGCCATGTTGTCATGTCCTATAATGCGTATTAAGTTCTACTGTGAAAGAGTGCCATGCAGTGGCTGTGTTGAATAGGATGTGGCCTATTTTCTGTTTTGAGGAGACAGAGAGAACTAGTATTTCTAGCCAGATCCCATGTGACAGGCCGACATGACAGCGAGCCCAGCTGTGCTGAGGGAGATGCATTTCCTCTCATGTCTCTTGTCTGTCTCTTTTTTCTCCTACTCTTCTCCCTGTCTCTCATTCTCATTTTTTCTCTGACTTTTCTTACTTTGAGTCTCCTTCCACCTTTCTCCATCATGGGCATCAGTAGAGGAGTTTTCAGATGGTGTAACACACCTTCTGTTATTGCATATTGCATATTGGAGGAACCAATTCTTGGTAAGAATTCATCTCTGGGCTGTTTTTCCCCCAACATTTATACTACTTTTAGATAGTGTTGGAATCTTAGCTTGTTTAACATTGTCAACTTTGGTGCAGAGTCAGTGTATCCTTATTTGGACACGCATCGCAGTATGAATGTTCCCTGCTCTGAAATCTGTCCAGCCATCAGAGTGCCAACTTTAATGTGAAACAAGTACTATACAAATGGTGACAAACCAGGAAAGGAAAATATGAATGATTAAATTTGAGTGGAGAAACCTTCATCTCGTTTATAAGGGCTCAGTAAATGGTTTCATGAGTATGAAAATGATGTGAATCATTTTCTACGGCCTTCACGGCCACCAGGTCTGAAAACAACAAACAAAAACAACTTGTTAAGACCCTGCTGGACATGGATGTGAACAGCAGGGCTGTTTACACATTGAGTATCATATCATGCATATAGATGGATGTGTCATACATTTTAGGCTGCACTGGGATGTCTGCAAAAATGGACCCTCGCTGAATGTGTTAACAGAATTTACGTTACAATCATTTGAGCTTTAGACAGCGCTCTCCACCACCATAGTTAAAACACCAAATGAGGGAATATCTTTTGGAAGAATGGTAACCCTAACCCTTTTACTTCATCGATTCAGCCTGACATTGTGTTCATGTTAGCCAGTTTCTCTGTCATGAACTGGCTCATGGTTCAGACAAAGCAGGAAGAGCACACAAAAAGCTGGACGTCAAAAATTAAACTACTTATTAAAAGCACTCTATGGAGTTTTCAAGTGGTTATGAAACAGTCTCAATTTGATACCGATTCCTTTATTTGACCTACATAAGCAAACGAAACCAACAGCGAGAGGATTGGCTATTTCTGTTAGTTTCTTCTAGTTATTCTTAATGCGGCCGGTGTTTCCGGGATAACAGACGAAATGGTGCTGGGGTTTGCTCTGGCTGAATTCCAGTTGCTTCAGCCGCTGATTGAAGGTCCGTCTCCGGAGCTGCCGCCCGCTCTCCTCCCGGAGAAGTAGTCTCCTTGCAGTGGGGAGAGAAACGGCGGGAACATGTAACCTAACGGTAGGTGAAACACTATCGCCCTTGTCCACAGGGACAGCCAAAATCAAGACAAAATGAAAAGTTCCATTGAGCTGCTTTAAATAAAGTTATTTACAAATCAAATCCACAAGATATGAACAATCAGTAACATCAGTGATGTATGTGAAGTGAGTAGTGAGTAGAAAATAGTGTATGAAGATGTTGCATGCAAAAAGAAATGACAAAACAAAGCAACCAAACCAGGAGACCATGGAGGAGCTGAGAGAGAGACCAAGGCAGACTGAGCTGGCCAGCTTTGAAGGCTGGCCAGCTCATCAGCCAAGGTGAGCCGCCTCACTAACAACCTGCACTCTGTCAGCCCACTTCCTGCAAGGGGTGGAGAAAACACAAGCAGGCCAGTCAGTAGACACAGGAGGGGTCGTCACAGTGGGAGCCGCACTAGCTGTTGCTAGGAGCAGTTAACGCTAACATATAGATGAAAGAAATATGTTGAGAGATATTTCTGTAAGTCATACAACAACTTGTACAGCTGCATTGGGGAAAACATCTGAGATGTGTGCAGCAATTGGTTTGGAACTAGGCTATGGTGTTCAATACCTCCAGTAGAGTTCAACACACTTTGAGAATCTATGCCAAGGAGTCCTGAAGATACTCTGGAGGCTCATGGTGGAAAGATGACACCATCCTACCACACTAAATGTTGGTTTCTACTTTAATCTGTCAACCTGTCGTGGACAGTTTCTAGTTGTTCAAACATGTGAAAGGAGCATGTGAGGAGAAAAAGTAGTCAATGATAATAACTTTTTAATAATTAAATGACATTACATCAGAGGATTGGAAGATTTCAAAGGTTTTGGTGGTAAATGGTATAAGATGCAAGGCGCTTAGAATGTAGTGGATTGATGCTTCCTCCCTCTCCTTCACCTTCTCTCACTCCCTCTGCTCTCTGTATTTCCCTATATAGAATTATTGACATGGTACATTAACTGGTGGACGCACTTAATCTGGGAGCACATTGGTGAAAACTAGAACACATGCACAAACATAAAAGACATGAATAAACAATCATATCATTATATGTTATATAGAGAGCATGACAAGTTTCATTACAAGTTCAAACTGCTTTCTGTCTGTCTGTCTGTCTGTCTGTCTGTCTGTTTTGATACTCCCCATCTGAGATTTGTGCACTATAACAATAGCAGGGACTGTTTGTTTGAATAAATGTATGCAGCTCAACTTCAGGCAGACTATCCTCCGTACACTCACTAGGTAAAGGTATCAGCCCTATAATTGGAAGGAGAGCATTTAAAGAAAGGTGCCGATATATTGTGCTGCTATATGTACTTATGTAAATTTCTGTATGATTCCCAAGGATTTTAAGCTGAAATTAGCATGTCTCGCAACCTCTTGGGACTGAGCAGAGAGCAAGGTATGCTGTATCTGAGACACACACACAAACAATTGCACACATCTATTTAATACCTACAACACACACTGGGGGGAAGAAAAGCTAAGACTTCACATTCTTTAGCTGGACACAGTGAATCATCGACAGTGAGTCAATAATTGTATATTAAGGTTGATTGTAGGCTGTGGTGATGCACAGGTCAGGGTTTTTCAATACCTGCACGGTTATGAGAGCCAAACCCCCAAAAATATGTGTTAATCAACCACCCGAACCCGACCCACAAACCACCAACTTTATGCATTATAGTAGCTTGTAAGCTTACCCGAACCCGCCCGGTCGGCCCACGGGACCTGCAGGTTGTGGGTCAACCTGCGCATCACTAGTAGACGGTGTATGTATCGCTGAGTTGCTGGGAACTGCTGCAGCGCCTGTCCACTTGCAGCATTTTCCTTGTGGCATCAACATATTGCTACCGTTGGAGAAAAACCTTGAGGCTCTAAGAAAATGTCAGCTTTTCAGCGATGAGGACACTGTGAATTTTAGACATTGCACAATGACCTGAGTGGCTGAGTTTGGGCTCTTGGGGATATTATGCTTGCAGCGTGCAACAGGCCTTGTCAATGCTCAGGGAGAAATGGATAAATAAGGGGAAAAAATAAGATTCTGAAAATAACAATATAAAGCCTGTTTTCACACAACAAAACACATTTTTTATCCTCAGTGGACGTGAGTTAGAGTTTGACTGATGTTGCTTTTTAAGGTCCAATGCCAATATCTTGTGAAGAGCTAGTCTGGGCTCTATTTTAATGGTGCAAAAAAACAGTGCGAAGCGCTAGGTCTTGGGTGCCCAGACTGTGTGGGCGACTATAAGGGCACCTGCTAAGTAGCGCCGCCGCACATACATGAATCTAAATGCAAAACTGACGTGAATAGATCACAAGGTTTGGTAATTAATAAATACACTCTCAGCCAGTCACAAGCTTATTGTCGTCTGGATGGTGCGGAGCGGCATAACGTGAACGTGAAGAACCACAAATCTGCAACCAGAAGCAGATGGTGCAGTTTTTTTAACAGTAAATTAGTACAATGATGATAGAAATAAATAAAAGATAATAGAAACAATAATAGTTTGTATTTAAATAATTGCATCAATTTAACAGTATTTACTCTATGCTTGAGATTGTTAATGGTCACATTAATCTAATTGAATTTAATTAATTAATGTGTATTTCAAGAATAAAACATAAGATGCCACTTTTGCTAAATAAGCAGATTTATACTTTGAAGCTTCAATAATGCACAGTGTGTGTTTCTGTAGGGTGTATGTTTCAGCATCTTTATGTGCCGCACAATGAGACATTTGAGTGGCAGTAGGTTTAAGGGTCCAATTACAGCCACTGACTCAATGCACTGGTGAGGCTAATTACTGGATTTACAATAATGAGCATATATAGACGCCACTTTTGCTAAAAAAAAGTTAAAAAGAGGCCATGATGCACAGGATTAATGAGCCCCGGTAATCCGACGTCTCCCACATAAGTAATATGTAGAATACCGAGTTGTAACTGACAATTCTGATATGTGTTGAGGTGAGTGAGGCTCTTTTGTAGCAGCCTGGTGTAGTTTGCATTTGATTTAATCATGGTAAACACACTGCGTGTACCGCACTGCGCCCCGGGGCTGCACTTCTCAAATCAGAGGCTGCAGATTTATCAAAATCTGTGTCCTTCTGCCTTCAGATGGCTGCAGAGATTTACTTAACGGAAGGAGAAGCTGTGGAAAGCAGCTGTGGAAACAGACACTGTAAGAATAATTCATATTAATATATAGATATGCAGACTACTTTTCTAATGTTCCTGTTTCAGCCTCAATAAACTTTAATTATACATCTAGTGGTCGGAGAGTGTTTTCTTTACATTTTTACTCATTATTTAATAAATTCTTCACATTCCCCAAAAATGTTTCCTCTCATTGTCAAAATAAAGTGCTGGTGGAGTGAACAATTTCAAGCCCAGGAAAATACCAAACTATTGGAGTGCTTGAAATGGTTGTATGGCCGCCACAGAAATAGAGCCCTCTATTTTACACAAAAAAGACCCTTTCTTCAGATCACTCACTAGAACTCATTCATTTATTTGCCACTGCCTCAATGTTCATCTCTTGTTCATGGTTGTTGGCTTATGTTCAGTCTCCACCCCCGCCTCTTCTTCTCTCTCAGCAGAGTTAACATGTTTACCGATGGTCTCTTAATACACCATCTCCTCCGCCTACATCAATCCCCCCTCTGGACACACAACACTACTACACATAATCCATCACCTTTGCTTTTACCTGTCAGCACGAACACACACACACACACACACACACACACACACACACACACTGCAAGCTGAGACTCATTCCTAGGTGTTACATTTCCATCTGCATGGGCTTACAACACACACACATACAGGAGCTTACTGGGTAAATGGGCCTTGAATGAACGAAAAACAGCACAGTTGAGAGGAACATAAGAGGACTCTCTCACACACACACACACACAGCCTATTTGACTGGCTGCCAATACGCTTAATGAAAGTAGTGATGAGTTATTGACAGCTGCCGGGTATCTGAAGCTGCTGAGGTGTCTATTGCTGTCAGTGTGCTGATACACACACACACACACAAGTGTCCGATACAGCATTCCAAGCAAAATGGTTGTGTGTGTGTGCGTGAGGGGGGATGTTATTGGCAATGAGTGAATATTGAGTACATCATCTTTGAACACACCGGTCCACGAAGGCTATTTATCTTGGAGTGAGCCTTAAATGTGTGGGTGGGTGTGTGTATGTGTGGGTGGGAATACACACAGCTACGTACGTGCTTTGAAGCTTCAGTAATGCACAGCGTGTGTCTGTGTGATGTGTATGTTTCAGCATCTTTATGTGCTGTACAATGAGACATTTGAGTGGCAGTAGGTTTAAGGGTCCAATTAGAGCCACTGACTCAGAGCACTGGTGAGGCTAATTACTGGATTTACAATAACAGGCATATGTACACAAATGTTAGCCCACACATACACACACAAATCTGACTGGTGCTGCTACTGTGGAGAACAGGCCACGAAGGATTTATGATTTAGTTTGCGATGACTCCACACACACCCGCACACACATAAAATTAACAAACATATCCACCCCTGTGATCCTCTACCCTCTTCCCTCTCCTCCTTCCACCTTCTCCTCCTCCTCCTCCCTGTCCTCCTCCCCTCGTTTGGTGTGAAATTAAACATTAAAGCCCAGCAGCACATGAGTCAAGGTGCTTAATGATGTCGACTTCCTAATAAATTTCTCTGGAGAAATAGATAAAGACAGAGAGACAGGTTGAGAGATGGAGAAAGAGAGAGGAAGCAAACTCGGAGTGTATTATAATATACAGAGGCTGGGGCAAAATGATTGAAACCCTGAACAATGGAGTACCTACAGCATAGTGACTCAACTTGACCTCTGGCTGATCTAGTGGTGGTCATGTCAGGCCAGTGGTTCACAAGAAACTTTTGTTCTGAGTTTGGAACTTCAGGCAGCACTTCTGGTCAGACTGCAGACAAATCCTGCATCCGCAACCGTGGCATCAGCCCTAACCTTAGCCATCTATAACCTGTGGATTTTTAAAGACTCCATCCATGTAGTTGCAGGACTTGCCAGAATTGTAAAAATTGATTCAGCATAGGTTGAGATATCCTTACTTTGGGTCAAGGTCCAAAGTCCCTGGATCCTACACAATTTTGACCTGATGGTGGTGCAAGATAAATAAGTCAGAGGATCACCAAAGTTGTTACAATTCATCCTGAGACGTAAATATATATATGACAATCCAGCCAATAGTTGAAAAGACATTTTACTCAAAACCACAACTTTAACTTCATGGTGGCACTAGAGGGAAAGTCAGGGGATCACCAAAGTCATTAGGATGCATTGTTTGGGAACCATGAATGTCTGCGCAAAATCCATCCAGCACATGTTGAGATGATTCAGTCTGGACCAAAGTGGTGGATCGACCAGCTGACCGATCATCAGATTTACTTTCTCAGACTTGAGAAAGCTCCTCCAAAGCAACAGAAGAGATTATATGAGTATTTTCACAGACTGAGTAGTATCCCTCATGACTAGTGAATTTACTTTGACATATAAAATTGGTAGATTTCCCTGAAAGGTAAAGCTGCAGTACACTGCCTGGAAGTTGCTGCCTTAACTGTGTTTTTTTTTTAAAATATAATTGATCACTTCATTCGATTGCTTTGTGCATGATTATATAGTGCCAGCTCAGGCTGTCATATCAAGCGCCGCTAAGATGAAAATTTGTGATCCTAGGTCTGACAAAGCAGAACATTAACTGACTCTTTTATCCAGGCTTTTCCACTATAACTATAAACATGTTCACATGAAAGAGGCTGAGTTTGCAACAATCACATGCAACATCTACATAGCAACATATCTGTTAATAAATTAGATGAAACAGTCGAGCCCCATAGGAAAATCAACTGATTTTGCTACAAAATATTTTTAGTAGAGTACAAGATGTGGAATACAAACACATAATTCTAAAATGAATTGAATACTTACCACTTTGTATATCACCGTGCTATTCAGAATGAATTACCTTACAGGCTATAAACCAATGCTGCTGTCTGGTCTTCACATTTGTCCAACAGGCCATCGCTCCTGCTGGAAGCGGGAGACTGAACGAGCAGTGACAGAAATGAGTAGCTACTAGGTAGCTTGTTGTCAAGGTAATGTTAGCTCGGCCTCATTTGCTGATGTTCATTTGTGTCTGCCGTTACTGTAATATTCCTGCATTGATACCACCAATCAGTAATTCAGAGCAATTTATGTCAAAAATCTGAACTAACCCTTTAGGTTAGGTTGCCAGTTGTATGAGAAAGAAACTGATCGTCAGCAGCTTTGCTTACATGTCTCATGAAGAAACTTTCATAATGGACAATAAAAGTGAGCTGTACGGAACATTACAACTACAAACAGCAATGGTGTTTCTGCAGATTACTGGAGTAAAACTACAGATGGTATAAATGTGTAAATAAACAGACTTGATGAAAATAATGGTTGTGTGACTGTAACACTAATTTAATAAATGATGTTGGGCTTGTTCCTTTATTATATATTTTTACTGCCCATCATAAAGGGCCAGTGGGCATAGTTTTTATTTATTTATTTTGCAATCGTCATCTCAGTCTCTTCTCCATTTACAAAGTGACCGCATGTTGTGCAGTGATGCAATATGAGTGCAATAGGCACTGAACCAATCACCGTTAGGAATTCCATCAGAGAACTTCAGCACTATTAACAGCCAGTGGAACAGTATCATTTATTCATATTATACTGTATAATAACGCTGCCATCCTCCAGCTGCTTGCTACAGCCACAGCGGCATGTTTATGTCATCACAAGTTTCTATAGATTACAATGGTCAGTAATCACATTTTGGATTTAAGATAAGAGAGAAACAGGATTAGAACACTTTCAGACAACTCGATTTTAGTCTACTGAACTGACCTCCACCCACACTACAGTGATCTTTGTCAGCAGTCTGTCTACATATGGTGCTTGATTTTAATGATTTTTCTTCAGGCAGCTTTGGCATTTTCCTGCAATACAGCGAGGGATTAATATTCCTGTTTGACAAGGAACCACATGTTGTCACATGTATACTGTTACAGCAGTGATTGCCATTTTTCTTTTAAAGCTGATGGAGCCGATTGCAATGAATATAATATGACATGCTGCCCTTGTAATTATGATCAAGCTATTTCAACTTTTATTCATGTGTTTTTGTGCCAGCACTTGTATGTTATGTATGTATGTAACTTAATCTCATGTCATGGATGAAATTTTTGTCATTCAACATTTGAGAAAATGTTACCAGGATTAGTCTTATAAAACACCTGTCTTCTATTAAATTAATTTAATTATCCATAAATGTCAAGCTAATACCAACGCTCTTTTTAGTAATTGAAAACCAAAGCTACCAAAATCACAAACCTGAATTAAGTATGTTAAAACAGAGTTTGAATATACAGAGTAAACCGACAGAGAGCAACAGAGAGACAGAAAGAGAGACATCGATTAATGCCAAGGCTGGTCCATTGCAGAGCACCTTTGGAGTGAATATGACTGCAGGGCTTTAAGTGATTTATGTAGTAGTGCAACAGCAAATTACATCTCATTACTTCTCATTGTGGCAATAAGCTGTTCTGTCATTCTTCTGTATTTGTTAGTGCAGCACATAAATATTACAGATGAGACACTAGGTAGCAATTTGGGATACAGCTAATGACTTTTCATCTGCTTATGTGTGAGTAAACAGCAAACAGAGAGCGGAGGAAGGAGACTGAAGGTGGACATGGACGAGATTCACATTCCAAAACAAATTATTTTTAAACGTCTTTAAAAAAA
>NTHP01000169.1:561505-580383 GCA_003416845.1 Oplegnathus fasciatus
AAAAAAAAAAAGATAATAAGACAGTGAGATGTGACAAGCTGCGTGATCCCAGAGTGGAGGCTGCTGAGCCTCCTCCAGAAAAACGAATCTGTTTTCAAAAGGGCTTGTTTATATGGCATATGAGACATAGCACTTACAGAATTTGACTCATGCTTAAACATACTGTATGCTCAGAGCACACCCTTTTTTTCGCATACCCCAAAAATGGTTACTATACTTGAGCCCTTTCGATTACAGTTTAATAACGCTGTCCTCTGAGAGGTAACTCTTTGGAGTTATCAAACTGTCAAAATAAGCGATACTGAACCAAATTTACAGAGGCACAAAAATTTTAAAACCATTGATTTCTTGCCTATTTTCTTTAAATTTTCAAGGTTATTTCAGCATTGTACTTCCATTAATGTGCGGCACTCACAGGAGACGGATTAAAAAATAATGGTCTAAATCAAAGAGGTAGAGGCCAAGATATCCAGACTTTTACTCTCTTGTATGGGTTGAATTCCAAAAACACTAAAAAAAAAACACCCACCGCCTTCAATTAAGTGGCATATTTAAAGTGGAAATAAAAAAGAATCACTACAGACCATTTTCAGTATCAGTATCATTTAGGAAAAAGTATTTCAAGACTAGCCTGTAAGTCAATGAGAATGTTTTTCTTGTCTCCTGCTGTCACAAGGTCATGCTATATGACCGTATCAGTATCATACATACAACATTATCATCATCAGCATGCTGTTTAAAAATTATACAATGTCTTGGACAGCTGAAAGGGTTATACGACCTTCTCTACCCCCCAAAAAAGACTTGTAAAGACTATGAAAAACCCTCAAGAATGTGTTAACTTGACACTCCAGCAATGGAAGCCAAAGAAAGTGTGCATTCACAACTCTTCAGGTCTTTTGTATTTCTATAACCACCCCACTGCTCCCACCACACCACTCCCTGTCTCGTTACCAAGCCAAGGTGACACCTTGGCTTCTGTGTTGAGCATCCAACATACACACCATCTGGCCAAGCATCACCTTGTCTATTTACTTTTCCATGCACGCACACAAATACATACTGCAATGTGAATGTGCACAGAAAAAAAAGACACTATGTGTATGAACACACACACACATACACTTCTGTCAGTCCAGTAGCTGTCTGCCTCCAAGCAGAATGCATTAGCACTGGACAAACAGGAATATGGTGAAGCCAGAAATGCACACACACACATTACTATGGATTTATTTTTGCTAACCTGTAATAATGCTAGTTTTGCAACATTGATGTTTTTGTATTTTGCTGTCACCATACTGTAAAATACTATGTTCAGATGACTTCACTGTGTCAACAAGCCCTGTAAAGAACTGGGTAGCAGCGGTAGTCTGTATGTATCTATGGGTACATTGGACCTGGGCACGAGGCCAGCATTACAGCATGCAGCCTGCTCTATTCCTCCATACCCAATTTAACATCACAGCATAATTAAAGGAACTTGGCAGACCCCTAACAGCAGATTTTCATAGTCCCCTAGACTAGAGCTTATTGCAGGGGGCTGCAGGATCCCATGTAGTACAGAATATCACAGAATATCACACCTACATGAGTGGATGGCTTCCTGTTTCCATAAATAAACAAATTAATGAAATTATTGGTTGTTGGAGAAAGTCAGGTGTCAATTTGAGATCTCAATATGAGTTTACCTACTTTTCTAAACAGCTTACAGGGCGAATAGGTACAGAAAAGTATTCTATATTGAACATAGCCAGTGGATTTCTTTCTCCCTGATTGCAGCACTGCACTTCAGGGTCCGTGTTTGTTGCAGCATGCTCAAGCCTTTAAGACTTTCTTGGAGTTAATCTTGAGGAAATATGCAGACTGTCTAACCCATTAGCTCTTTGGTCTAGTTACCGTGTCATAGTGAGAACATCGGTAGCTGTTTCAGCTCTGTGTGTTCAGTATTAAGTGCTCTTCGGTGCTTCTGAGATGATGCAAAACTTGCTTATACATGAACTCAACAAACTCCAAACACTAAGTCATGTCATTAGCATGCTAAATAATTAACAGCTACAGAGGAGAATGTTCAACAAAATATTCTCTTGCCTCCCAAAATAACTTGATCAAAAGAGTGAACCGTTCAAAGGTGGAGTCTACGATTCTGGAGAGTGAGCCGAACTTCATTCAGAAAACAAGCATTTTAAAAGTTGTTTGTGGTCTTGCGTACAGACCTGACAAAGCATGAATTCAGACTTTTTACCAGTCAGCATCATGATGTAATTATTTCTGCATCCTTTTGATCCATTTATTGCATTTAAATCACAGCAAAATCTGTTTATTTGGGATCATACTGCTGTAGTAAACCAGATTAATTCAGCTGAGGTGTGACTTGCTAGTCACTATTTTGCTAGAGACTATTTTATTGTTTGTTATGAAACTGTCACTCACTGGAGACAGATGGAGAGGCAAATATTCGCGGGTTGCGTTTAAATGCGAATAAACACAAACACAAGCACGAGTTGTGTGGCTCGGTCCGAGTCACTCTGTTTGTTTCCCATTTACAGAAACAGGTCTGTGTATGAACACCGGATTTTCTGTCAGCGCACACACAGAACAGACAGCTAGTGGACTGTGAGGAGATATTCACTGAATTTGACACAAGGTGTATTGGATTAGAATTGCAGACTACACCTTTAAGTGTGGAAATCATAATTCTGCTTTTGGGTGGCATTACTGTCACTGGAGAGGGATTCATCCATTCATTTTTATTCATTTTGTTGAGTTGTTTGGTGCTGAGTGGCCACAACATCTTTCAGGTACTGTGACTTTTTTTCACTGATTTTCTGTTGAGAATCTTGGTGCTGCTTTATATTTTTTATTTATTTATTTATTTTACTTTTTTTTCCCGACTCATCTATTCATTATTCCTACTGTATCTGGTAGGGGTGGGGACTGACAATATATTATACATGACAGTATATTCTACATATACTCATATGGTTATTTTATCCATTAACAATAATTAGAAATGTTATCACCTTATTAATATTGTGATATAACACATATCATGACAGATTTATCCAACTTGTTTACCCTACAATTCATCACTTCCTGTCCACCATTTAAATAATGACTTTAAATAAAAAAAACATTAAAAAATTAAATTACCTTTTTCTTTTTTTATATATATATTTGGGGATCATTATTTAATGTCTTAGACTTTTTAGCTTTTAAAAGAAGAAATAATACAATCTTCCTCTTACAAATGAAATGCTGAATACACTTCCTCACTACACTCAGGTGTTTTGTTGCTGCAGCCTTACCTGGTTGCTAAAAAGCTAATGATCATGACCAGGTCATAGCTAACAGGCTATGGAAAGACTTACGTATTACCTAGTGTTAGCAAATTTTCGCTAGAAATCCACAGCCCCCAGAACCATAGATATGACTTAGCATGTAACATTCAAGCATTATTCATCACTAAAGTAAATACAACTCAGTAGGAGGTTGTTTTGTTCCTGCTTGTGGTCCCATTTCACTCGCTCTCAGTCAGATTGTCTGATGATGATGTTTTACAAGCGACTGAGTCAAGGGAATCTTGGAAATAGAAGGAAAATGTGCCATTAACCTGTAATAGCCACTTGTGGCCAAAGTCGCCGCTGTTAAGAAAAAAAATTGATATAGTCTTGCTTTAATATTGGCAATTTTGGAGATCCAATGGTACAAAGTGTTATATAAATAGCCCACTGTTGGCTGTTATCATCAGCAGTAAAATGAATTCATTTATACACATTCCCAACAATTTATTTACTCATCTCTTATTTACCCCGTTCCTCCTCTGTCCTTTTTTTCAAGGTGCATTCAAGGTGCATCTTTTTTTCCCATTATAGCACATTGCTGACTCAGACTGCACCAAAACCAATACCATTCACCTTACAGTTCTAATGATCAAAACAAGAATGTGGTGCAAGAGACACAATGTTATAATTAATTTAATAACTCCCATTCCCTTTCTCCTGCTGCTTGTGTGCAGAGGCTAATATTATTGCCTACAGTTGGTTTACAGCTGCCTCTTCATCATCGTTGAAGGAAATAGCTTCTTGCATTACATAGTTGTATGGTCGTTTTGGAAAGGGCCCCCATAAATAATGACTAGGAGTGAAATGGAAACTATGGGAAAAGCTGTTACTTTTCACCACGTCGTGTCTATCTGCATTGTTCACAATGTGTTGCGTCTGAAATATGCATGAGGCAAAATGTGTCCCAAACTACGACTGCAGCAGCGGAGCGCTAAAGAAAAGAGGGAGGGGAGAATAAAAGATGGATTTTTTTGTGGGATGAATCTTAGAAATGGGGTAACGTTATGACATTTGTATCCCTGCCTCTTTGTGCAGTTGCTGTTGCTGTAATTTGTGGAACTACACTGGCTGGTGTTGGCGGTGTGCCGAAGGTTCAAATGTCCTTCATTTAATATTCAGGAAAGAAAAAAATAAGCCGCTTATTTATTTATTGTAATGCAAGTGTCATGAATATGTATGAGCAGCTATCAATGCTGTCACCTTGAGCAGAGTTGCATGCATGTATGTGTGGGTGTGTTTGTGTGTGCAGGTTTGAATTTAGGTGGGTGGATGCTGATGTGTGTGTAACTATTTGGAAAAAACAAAAGGCTGGAAAGCAGTTTATACACCAGCCAAGGTCATACTCTCCTCTTTCTTCCGACATTTGCCTGACCAGGCTACAAACAGGCTATTCAAAAAGCACTAGACCTGTTTAACATTTAATGAATGTTTTTAACCAAAGAGACTTGTTCAATTCAGACTAAATTCCTAGAACTTTGAGGGATCTTGTGCATGCTGTGTTGTATCATTCACAGTGAACGTACTGTAATTTTCTGCTGGGAACACAAAGAGAGCTCACAGCTTTTGTGTCTGTGTGTATGTTGGTGATCAATAAATGCATTAAAACTGGATAAAAAGTTGATACCTCATTTCCATCATCTGTAGCATTTGACTTTCGATTTAGACACACCGCCCTATCACCAGACAAGAACACTGATTTTGAACAATTCTGCAAAACCCTGGATTATGTTCAATGATGGGATTTTTTACATCCAATGCCAACATTGCCAACATGCATAGTTAGGGTTAACCCTTATGTTTCATTTGGGGTCCTGGAGACCATGGGCCCTCTTTAAGAGCTTAAAGACATACTTAACATTGTTTTATCAGCTTGGTACTTCATGACTTCTCCTAAGTTTATGAGAGTTGCTTTTACAATGATTTTGAACTGATGACATCTTTCATGGGTCCACAACGGAGAATGAGAAATTACTTGTATTTGGGGTCTCAGAGACCCCAGCTATAAAACATTGTTAAATACAATGGATTTTCATCTGCTCTATATCTGATTGGTGTCAACACTACTTTTTACACAGCAGGGCCCCTACCAAAACCCAAATGAGACTATTTGAAAATCCAGGGGGTTACAACTCACAAGACTCTAACTGACCCCAAACAAAACATCACAATGTAGGATAACATACTGTGCATTTCTTTGTCAATAAATGACTTTCTGCCAAACAAAAGTAATATATACTGTATATATTTGTTTATGTATAGCTCATACACAAACACAAAGCAGGCCACATTTCCCTATTTAGTGTAAGCACAATGCATTATGGCCTTTTCCATTTTTAGTCATAAAATGTGGTAGCCCAGGTCTAGGGGTTATAACTTTGATACTTGTCTATATACTGGTCTACGTAAAAAATTCATTCAATTTCAATTATTTTTACAGCGGGGTCTATGGGACCCCAAACAATAAGGAAGTAAACACAATTAAACACAAGACTCAAGCAAAAAAGAAAACGTTTATTGCAGGTCTATGATGGGAGTGAACTCTGGTCTCTTGCATGAAAGTCTGACTCACAACATGCCCGTTCACCTACCCGACCTCCACACCTTTACTTATCCTAGCTAAAACAAGGGCACACTACTTCCTGTAATGGAACTTAGTGTTGACAGGACATAAATTGTGAGGTGTGGAATCATCTAATATGGACATAATTTCTACGCAGGACATAATTCTACTTATAGATACTTTTAGACAGAGCTAGTGTGGATTCTTAAGATATTTAGGATTTTTTAGAGGTGTGCATGTACACATATGCTAAAATATAAACGACCACCTCATGATCGCATAATGTGCAGTAACACATTCAGCACCTATTTAACCTACCTGCCTCACTTCCTATGAGAACTGGTGGTTTAAGGACTTGTTAAAGGTGTCCAGAGTGACGAGTCAAAGTAGATATGTCTGTTCTAGATTAACGATAGTGGAGAAACTGATGTCTCTGATTTCCAAATACTTTAAGATCAACTGATACATGATTTGATATTGGTTCTATTGCAATGCACATGGTCATTAAGACTCAAGGGCAAAGACTTGACTGTGAATCTGCCGATTCACAATCTCTATTATTAACCAGACCGTATTTGAGTCTACTTTGGATTTTAGTTTTTTCTTTTTTCCCAGTACTCTAAATTGGTTTCTTTGCTTTGCTTCTAATCTGTGTTTGGAAAGCAGTTTGTTGTGAAAACTGCCATCATTCAGTACTTCTCTCTGAATTTAACTCTTGGAAGCACACACAGCATGTGCAGCTTTATTTAGACAGTACAATAGATTTTGAGTGGTGTCTAATACACCAGCTAAGCAGTACATCATCATTTGACAAACCCATACTGTATATAGGTTAATGTAAAAAATGTTTAAAAAGTGACAAGCATACAGTACAATGTTGCCATGGATTCGGGATTCTGTTGTGTGTCATGTCTCTCCAGCTACAGCCCACCAGGAAATGTTTTAATCATCTCTGAAAGATCAGGACTGTGAGTCACAGAGAACAAAATAAATAACTCCTACATTTGTCCTTGTCTATTTTGACAGCTGGACCACGTGTCACCTGTCAAGGTACAGCAGCCAGGAAGTAGCAATCGATGTGGGGAAAGGCTATAAAACATGCTTACCTGGAGCGCTTTGGTAACCAAGTGGTTACAGCGCGTGCCACATAACTGTGATGTTGAGGCTGTAAAATACAACTACGGTGCATTCTGACACATGTATAGTGTAACCACCATATCCCCTTAAAATTTGGTATGCATATTCATGATCGTCATGACCACTGTCTCCCAAACTTTGTACACATCCAGGTTCCCAAGAAGACATACCCATATATCTAACCCCATTAGCTCGTTGTGGCTACTCTAACTCACGGGACAGTTTTCTCACTTCAGCCCCTTGGAAAGAAATGAACAGGGCTTGACACTGACTTTTTTTTGTTAGATTTTGTCCACTGTACCTTGCTATTTAGTGAGTCCTGGTCTCCATCTCCTCTCTCCATTAATGTCCCTGTCTGTCAGTCTGTCTCATGTTATAATTATTACCGTCACAGAGAGAGACCGTCTGCTTTTCTCCCAAATGACTTCCAGCCAAAATCCACTTGTGTAAAAAAAACCCATTCAGTTGAAAACTCTTTGCCCTAACAAGCAGCAACCTCAGGTGTGTGCCATCACCATCCAGTGCCAGTAATTATTGCTGCTTTCCAGATGTGCTTTAAATAGTAGGGTGTACTTTAAATAACATCTGTTATTGTAAACAGGGTGCATACCAATATACACACAGTGTATGAATATGTATGCCTGTAGGTCAAGTGCATGCCTGTATTACTGCAGTTGTAGTTAGATAGGTATTCAGGATATTGGTATTAAATACCAGTGCAATATCTGGCCATACTGGGGTAGTATAAAATGCAACCTACCAGCAGCTTGAACAAGTCTGATTTTTATATGCAACTACCTGTCATCACGCCAATGGGGTTCCATACTTAGGCCATGTGATAAAAACCAAGCCATCTCCATGACAACTGAGAAAACTACATATGCTGAGCAAGGTGCAGCTGAAAACTTTGGGGAAAAAAGTACACTAGTAACTAGAAAGTACACCTTGAGTCAAACTTCTTTTGTCAAACTACTGTTTCCCAGGTCAGGAATCAACTTTCAAGTTAAATTCTGAAAACTCAGTCGAGCTGCAGACTACAAAAAGTAAAAGTTAAATTCAATGGCCCAGATTCGATGTATTCTCTCTTTCTCTCTCTGTATCTCTCTATCTTTCTGTTTCTAAGTTTCGTTCAGAATCAACTCGATGTCCAATGGGACTGGGCTAAAAATGACAAGTCCACCACCTGCCCAGCAGCTAGCACAGATAGTCAGCCAAGCTTTCACACAAAACACTGTCAGAACAGAACTTAAAATTCTTTGGACACCCAAACCCAAATCCATGGATCCATCTACACACACACACACACACACACACACACACACACACACACACACACACACAAGCACAACACACTAACATAAGAAGAAACACCAGTGCGGCGAAGTTAAGTTGTGAGTGGAGGTGACAGAGCTCCTCGAGGGAGACCCAAACACAAGAAGGGCCATGCCTATTCCTGTCTTCTATTTCCTCCACTCTGTTTGTGCATATGTGTGTGCACCGCCTCCCACAGGATCCTCCTTCAACGACTACAAAACTGGGACAAAGCCCGAGGAATAAGAGAGAAAAAGACAGGAACAAGAGAAAAGGACAGAGAGGGAAAAAGTGAGACGTGGGAGGGTGAATAGGTCAGGACGGATAGAGAGACAGAGACAGACACGAGGGAAAAGGCCAACCTGTGCAGAGGGAGATCAAGATGGATGGAAAGAGACACAGGGAGAAGAAAGAGATGAGGGAGAATGGGAGTCGTGAAGGAAAACGTTGAAAAATTCACTTTCTGTGAAGTTGCCTGCATCTTGACGAAATTCACATCTACAATGGAGCTTCTATTCTAAACCCCTCTGGAGTGTAGACAGCGCACAGAAATTTCAGAATAATGCAACATGTTGAAATATTTCCGGAACTATTTGAGATATTAAACAGCTTGTACACGCGCTGGGAAATGGCCTAGTTTGCAGTTAAATGTCCTAGTTTGGGTTTTAAAAGCCAAATCCTTAATTCAACATCACGTAAACACGAAGGGAGTTCCAACCCACCGCAGAGACGCCTTACAGAGAGTTGCTTTTCCTTTTTTTTTTTACAAGGTCTGACAGCGTTGAAGCGTGAGCACACACACAAGCAGTTTGCTGTAAGACCTAGCACTCTGACCCGGCATCTGGCATTGGTAGTATAGGCGAATACTACACAGCAAATGGCAGGGTGTCATTATTTTACACTGTAGCATACAAGTTTTCAGGATCCGAGTCAGACAGGGTCCAAATTATACTCTAATCCTTTTGTTTTACTGCTACGGATCTCTCGAGTGGATCAGAATGGATCCAAGTGTATTCAGTATCAAGTTCTGGTCATGTGGTACATCATAATCAATGCGGATTTATGCGTAAATGACGATTAGTTTTGGAATTCAACTCAAAGATGTTAAATTGGTTAGAAAATTATTTTTTGTCTATCTGTCACTGTTGCCTACTTTCAAATTTTGCCGAATGACTGTACACAATTTACACATGACTTGCACAGCATGCAAGATCCAGCACACGCAGTCCTAATAACATGTCATCCTCACAACTAAAGGTTTGTTTTCAGAAAGCAGTCCACTTTTAGTGAGACTGAATTTTGTCTCTAGCTGCTAAAATGTTATATATATATATATATATATATATATGTGTGTGTGTGTGTGTGTGTGTGTGTGTACTTAAGACACTAAAGCGACAACGAAATCTAAAAATAAAAAAGCCTGATTAAACAAAGAACAGCCTCATGACAAACTGCTAAACTGACTGGAAACCAACAATTTGTTAAAGAAAAACAACTGTGATATTCTGACACTGTTCCGTCCTCATTTTGTCAGTTTGTGATGCTTAATATATTTGCTGTTAATATTCAAAGTGTTATAATTTATGTTAAATGAACTTTCCTTCACCCTGACACATGTACTTCTGCATCAGCTTGTGCTTTTCTCTTACCCATAATGCTTTTTGACAACCCGCAAAGTTGAGGCATGAAGATGCCTGCAGTCAGCTGTGGGTTTAGGTGGAGACAGTGACAGTAAAAGCACAGAAGGAGCAAGAAGTGGAGGAAAAATGGTCCAAGAATGCTGAGTACACCACTGGATAGCTATTTAGAGATGTGAGTGGGTATTATGCAACCCTGTCTCCAAGAAATTACATTTATATAGTACTAATTTGTTTTCCCAAATATTTGTTTGTATTCTCCCTTTGCTAGATGGACAGCAACAAATATTTTCCAAAGTTTACAGTGCATGCTTGATAGCAAACGAGGGCTGCAAACTAACAATTATTTTCATTATTGATTAATCTGCAGATCATCGATCAGTTGATTAATTGTTTGGTCTATACAATGTTAGAAAAAAGTGAAAAGTGCCCATCAGGTTTTCCCAGACTCCTTGTTCGCTTCATCAAATGTCTTGTTTTTTTCCAACCAGCAGTCCAAACCCTAAGTTTGCAATGATATAAAACAGAGAAACCAGCAACTTCTCACTTTGGAGAAGCTGCAACCAGAGAATCTGGGGTATTTTTGCTTAAAAATGGCTTAAACGATCAATTGATTATCAGTTGCCGATTCATTTTCTGTTGAGCGATTAACCAATTAATCATTGTCTCTATTGCAAGCAGACAGCTATGGCTTGGTATTGTTCCAATTTCCAATACCAGTGCCAATATGATTGAGTGAGTTTAGGTATCAGTTTAAAACTATACTTTTTTCAATATAGCACTTGGAGGAATATAAACCTGTTTTTCTATAGGACCCTAACCTAATACAATATAACAACTTTATTTAAATAACATTTAAACGAAAAAATGAAGGAGGAACAGATTCTGATCTGATCAAAGAAGTAAACAGAACTATCATTATTTGCTGCCATCTTCTGTTACTTGACTGTTTTTGATTCTACACATTTTTCTCAAACAGCATTGAGGTTCGACATAGCTCTCATAGCTGGACATACTCTCTACTTCTGACTCATGCATCGGTTTGTTTTGTTGAGAAAAAGCGGACATTTTCGTCCCCAAAGATCCTGGGCCGTAATTTTGATAAAAAAAATATTATGAGAAGATGTAAGAGTTTATCATAATTCATGTGCTTATTTAACAGTGTTAAAATGTTTAGCAACATTTTGGTGGTCCAGTTAATTGTGCTATCTGCATATAACTACTGCTCTTTTGCTCCCTGTTTTTTCGAGTATTTGTTAAAATTGAAATTATCAGTGTATATTTTACATTGTAGATCTTTATCAATACTAGATTTTAAAAAAAGCTACAGATAATAATTTCCGTTATTAAGATCTACAGGCCTCTGAAATTCATATATAAAAGCATTTGTAAGCATGTAAATATGTTTTTTGCATTGCTACTGACCAGCGACTGAATGTCATTCAAAGTTAATATGACATTCAACAAGCTTCTTCCTACCAAAGTACAACTACGCCATTTCGTAGCTCCAATATCATCCTTTCATAAAATATGGAGATCCACAAGACAGATTTGCAGCAACGATTCTCACTAATATCCTTGTGTCCATGATCTCACATAAATGCCTTTTTTACTCCTTTCAAGCATGTTTCTGTGTCACTCAGACTTTGTTATTTTTGACTTTTTTTTTGTTAATTTAGCTGTCGTCTGTTAGAGGTGAGGTTCTACCGCTTTTACTCCAATTTTAAAAATGAATTGTGAATGCATGCTGCAGGGAGAGAGAAGACCAACTGCAGCGCTGCTACCACTGATCTCATTACAGAGACCGCTATCCCAGCATGTGATAACTTAATGACCGTACTCCATCCCACATCAAAAACCCTACTTTTAACCACAGAAGACTTCTTTGAACCAGCGTGGCACAGGACGGTACAATAGTCCTTATGAGGACAAAGAGATGAGTCCCACAGCAATTACACTTTGCCTCATTCACTTTCACCACTGCTCTATTGTTTGGCTCTTTGTGTTCTGGTCTCACTTTGTTTTTGTCCTGCTCACTTTAATATTACTCTATGTCTGCCTTTTCTCATTGCTCTTTTTCACTGCCCACATCTCATCGCTGCTCTGTCTAAATAATTGCTCAACCTTTTCAAGCATTGATCAATGGATCTTCATTGTTAGTTCAGAAGTTCCACATATTCATATTCATGATGATTCTGTACTTGCAGCTTAAGGACATCAGTTTCCCTTTGGACCGAGCTTTTTTGTTGACGTAACACATCAGCTCTAAACTGTACAATTGTAGTGTTGTGGCACTGAGTGTGAAACTTTTAAAAAGACACAACATGGTTGATATGATTGATTATGACTGATTTGAGTCCCTACCACACTTACTGATAATGTATTTCTTCCAGTCCAACCCTGTTATCAAACGTGTCACTGTGGCTGCACACATCTAGCCTTGAAATTACCTAGTCACTCACCATAATCTGTCCACTCACACCATGCACCACTGACAACTTTGTGCTACTGTGTTACTGATAATGACTGAACTCCCGAAAGTATGCACATAAATAGGCTCTGCCTCTGTAAAGGGAACGCCCAGAATGCTGTTGAATTGACTATAGATCTCCCTAAGACTGTATAATTACCAGAAGAACCTATGTGAAGCTATAGAGCTGATATCCTAACTAGAAATCCTCCTGTAACTAATAGCTAACAAATATAATGTTGTTACTGCTGTAGTCTGCACTCACTGAACATGTTACATCAACCACTATACACACTCAGTGTCTCCATAAAAGTCCTAGTACAGTGACTCAATCGCATCATATTGTCTGTGCAGATTTTCATTGGGAATATTCACATGATGATCCCAGAGGAATCTTGATGAAATGTTTGAGCACATTATATTGCATTGCTGGAAATATGCATTTGAAAAGATGTAGACTTAAATGGGATGTTCGTGCCCAGCATCAGAATTAAGGTAAACTTCACCCACTGCATAAACAACTCTGTCGCCTAACAAGATTGTACAAAGTCCAGTGCTTACTTTTTTAAAATTCGAACAATATCCGTGCATACTGACTAGGATATGGTAACGTTATGGGAGGATCATAATTATGACAAATAAACTATACTTAAGATATAGTTAGGCAAGATATGTTGAGGTAAATAACAACACTTGGTTAAGGTTAAGGAAAGATCGTTGGTACGGTTAATAAAAAGGCAAATGTTAATTGCAGGTCTGTAACAGGACACAAACTCTAATCTCCTACATGAAAGCCTAACATAGTAGTAGTAGTGCTTCCTGATAATGTATTTTTCATAATGACCAATGGTATGTTGTACAGTCATTCCAAAACATGTCTCAGGAGATCCTAACAAGCTACACAAACCTGAGAGGGTTTAGGGTATTTTAAATGAAAGAGTATTTTTAAGTCCATATAAATAGCTGTTATTTTTAAGTCTGCAAATAGAAGTAAAAGTGAAGTAAAAGTTTTTATCTTTTATTTTTCACTCAAAAATTTCATGTTTAGCTGTTTGATTAATATGAGCCCGGGTAACTGTGAAGGCCATAGCATATCGTTCACATAATTTTCCAAACCATTCACTGCCCTGCAAGCATGTGCACTCATTGTGTTTCTCTTCCTCGTGCCCTTTAATGTGTCACCTGTCAGTAATAATTGTATTAAGCTTCTATTTGTGCACAAATGAGCTAGAATGAGTCTTGAACCTTTTATTCTGACAGAGCTGTTTTCTAAAAGCTTAATTTCCGGTAAACTTTTGACATTGAATCCCATAATGCAAATGACTAGTAATTTCACACTTATATTTTTGGTACATACAGAAATTATTGTTCACATTATATACTGAACAAACAATTTCCTGTAGTAATCTAAGGTGAATTTATCTACACTTTAATTACCTATGGACTCACTGTATAGAGGAGCAAACCAACTGCATAGAGCTTTGCCCAATGAAGTGCATACTGTGAGAGTACTGTATATAAAGTTGAGAGTGGTTCCCTGACATTTCACAAGAATAAATTAATTTTTGCTCAATGCACAGCCAGCGGGGAGTAAAGTCAAGCCAAAGAAACAAACCCAAGCAATGCAGTTTCTACTGTAACAAGGCCACAGATGCGCCATTTTACTTTTCTCTGTTTTGTGCAAGATACATTGTTTTCTAAACCTAATCTCCATAAAATGAAAAAAAAATCGACAACAGATTGTCTGGGTCTTGGTTTTATAATGATGATTTTCCATGCTGTGTGACTAATATGTAAGCTTCTATAATCTCCCAGTTTAAATGCATTGCCCCTCCGTGTATGTGTGTGTGCAACACGTATGAGGAAAGGAGACGAGAGAAGAAAGGGGCAGGAGGGCAGTGAGGTTAGAGTTTACATGTATCTGTGTAGTGAGAAGAGAGGGAATGTACACTAAGTGATAACGCAGGCTGCTGCCAAGACAATGACATTAACACCCAGACCTTATCAAGGACACTGTCAGCATCTGTCTCTCTCTCTCTCACACACACACACACACACACACACACACACACACACACACTCCCACACAAACATACATACACACAAAAACGTGCACACATCCAGGGAGGGATAGCCTGAGAGACAGGGAGAGAGAGACAGAGAGGAGGAGGAGGGCATTATCTTGATGAAACAGTGCTTGATACAGTAGCCTGAGCCAACCTGAACACAGCTCTGCTTTCTTTTAATGGAGATTACACAGTCAAGGTCCAGCCTGAGCTCATCTTGTTTAACACTGCGTACAACTACATCACTGTGAGTGTGTGTGTGTGTGTGTATGTGTGTTTGTGACAGTGTGCCTGATCTAATATGCTGCTATCTCCTCACTCATCAACCATCATTACTACACACCTTTTGACCCCTGATCTGGCAGCCAATCAAATCTCCCGATCTTGCTGACCAATGAGAGCACACATCAATGAACCAGGGAGTGTGGTGCAGCACTACCTCACCATTGTCCCGCCGTCACAAGGTCTACAAATTACATGGCTGATTCAGGGTTTGAGTTGCAAATATGTTATTGCTACTATCTGCAGGACATGTGGTGGTCCTTACCAAGTCGGACAGACCTGAAAATGTCTGCCCTGCTCTGCTCACGTATACTTTCTGAACTGCATTAGGTATGTTCAGTCAGCGGGAGACTGGTTGTGACAGCTTGGTTTTCCTACTTTGGTTTTTAAAATTGGTCTTAAATTCACTACTAGGGAGTGTTTAAAAGGTCCTGTCTCTTACATTTAGCATTCTAAAAACCTACAGATGCCCTGAGTCGGGACCTGAATAATTTGTAGACCTTGATCTCACGATTGCTCTCTGCTGTACCACACAGTTCATATTTTCAGGCTGTTTCTTCTTTCTGTGACATTGTATAGGTTGCGTTCAGATCATACATACCTCCTTGTCTACATATTTTCTTGCCTGGTTTCCTGGCACATTCCTTGGATATTCTTTTGACTGTAAAATGAATAAAAGACTAAAGAATAACATGGAGCTCCTGGACGCGCAACGCACAGGAGCTGGCATGCACACACACACACACACACACACACACACACACACACACAAAGCTGATTGACTGAAAGAGACTTAGAGAGGAGGGAAAGGGAGACATAAAGACAGAGGGAAAGAATGAATCACACCAGCTCAATCAGCGCAGTATTCAGTTTATCAGTCGGCCAGTCATTCAGCCAAATCAATCGTTGATGATCTTGACAACGACTGTCTTGTTTAATGAACTGTAGCCATTGTGGCAGAGCACAATAGGCTATGATGAGCTATAGAGATGAGGGAGGGGAGGGAAGGGAGTCCACAGAGGAGAGCAAATAACGCGATGGGGAGAAAGAGGAGCTGTGGATAAGAGGAGAAGGAGTTAGATGATCAACAGGGAGGTGGAGGAGGAAGATAGGTTAGAAAGGATGGAAAATGGAAGGAAGAAGATTGAGGCAGCTATCGAGTGGAATGAAAAGAGGATAAATTGGCCTCAATGGATGCCGCACACACACGCATGCACACTGTTCTCTCTTTCACAAAACCACTCTCACACACTCATGTACTGTAAGCAGTGTCATGCACATTAAACATGCACAAAGTCATGCTTTCTCTCTACTGACAGACAGACAGGGACAGAGACAGAAATGCACTCTCACATAGATAAAACACACCCCGACAACATACTCGTCTCTTTACCAGAAGGTTGTGGGTTCAATACCCTCCCCTCCCCGCCCCCCGCTGTCCCCACAATCATCCTGCCCTGGGCCCGCAGGCTAACTCACCATCCTCAGTGGGGACGTAGATATTAAGATAGAGGCAGTCCTCGCTCTGGTCCTGGACGTATGTGGACACCACGTCAATGCTGTTAGTGAACCACACAGGCAGCATCACATCCGGCAGGCGGCCCTCCACGATGCTCTGAGGGCATACCGAGGCAAAGTGTGTGGCGTTGCGGATCTCTGGCCACGACGCCGGCGGCTCAGGTGGCTGAAAACGACGTTCGCCAGTGGGAGGAGCGGCGTAGGGGACGCCCAGAAACTGCACGACAGGCCCCAGGATCTCATTGTTGAGCTCCTTCTTAACGCCACGCAGCTTGCCGTTGGTGGTGGTGACCACCGGGTCATTCTCGTCGAGTTTCTGAGCCGACACGGCAGCCGGAGATGCCTGCAGCAGCAGCAGTCCCAGCCATAATAGAGAGGACACCCACCGGCCGGCACTTAAAGAACCTTCAAGCCCTACGTATCCCATCATCATCCCACTCTTGGCAGTCTGAAGTAGCTGACACCCAGTCCTCAAATGGTGACTCCACTGGGACATAGCTGCTACTCCTTGTTTTCGACTTGTTTGCGTCCTCTCTTGTCCTTTCAGTATAAAAATTCCTTATTTTGTTCTCTCACTTACGCCATGCAGATGAAAACACAAACACACAATCATACTCACAGGCATAAGCAAGTGGGTAACTCCGGAGCAGACGAGGGTCGTGGTTGCTAATGATCCTTTTTAAAATCCAGGCAGTGCAAACCATCCGGTGGAAATGTAGCAGCCATCAGTTTCCTCCAGCTTGGTGAAGGGAAATATTCCTCACAATTTGGAAAATATTCCTCAAACAAGTCCTCTCAACAGCCACTGAAATGAGGAAGAAAACTGTAAAGATATCATCTTTAAGCTCCACTTCTCAGAAAGTAGACTAGCCAGTCAGTGATGAGGGTTTCCATCCTTTTGAGGCGAGCAGACTGCCATGTGCAGCAGCGAAAGCAGGGGTAGCGGAGCAGTGGTTGTAGTGGTTATACTTGGAGTAGTTCTGTCCAGTCCAAAGTCTCTCCTTGCCTCCTGTAAGACATTAAAAGATCAACAATTAGCAGAGGGGCCATTTGATTTGTGTAATACCCATATACACAAACATCAATCAATTAAAGAGGAACATAACATCTATTTATAGCAGATGACAGTAAGTAATATTACTCAACAGCTTAACAAGCAAAGTGTCTATCAGTATGCACGGTGACAGATGTTTTGTGGTTATGGTGTGTGACAGGTTTGTCCTACAGTTTAATTTTATACCCTACCCTTAATGCAGAGTGCCCTCCAGAGCTGCCCTCCACTCTGTGCTAGAGAGTGGGGATCGTTTTGGGAGAGAGCCATAGACTTGGATGCATACCGCCAGCAGTAATAAGACTTACTGTATAAGCCACAGGCATTCCGAATAAAAGTGGGTATTGTGAGGTTTTAAATGCCAGTGGTAAATGGTGAATGGACTTGCACTTACGTAGCACTTTTCTAGTCTTCCGACCACTCAATGCGCTTTACAATAATACAATACAATGCTCAGTGCCAATGTAGGAAGTAGTGCGCTCTTTATGTAGGAGGAGTTTGGTATATAATTTGTGCAGTTTTTGCACCAAATTTAAGTTTTCTGCCATTTATCACATCCGTTCTGGGGAAGCAAAATGCAAAAGGGAAATAAAACATAAAATATACATAGTGAAGAGTGAAAAAACATCTGCTGAGACAAGAAAACAACTGAAATTAATCCAAATTCATTCGCTTAAAGAATCAGACAAGAGATATTTTCAGTAGGAAATCTATATGCTTGTGTGTGTGTGTGTGTGTGTGTGTGTGTGTGATGTAGAACATGAAGGCTTGTCATCCCCAGTATGTGTTTTTTTCACGCTGAGGAGTCAATGATCCACCTGGATGAGCTCACCTTCAGATTTCATACACTGAGGAAATCCTATTTAGCTTCACACACAAATACACACAAACCTACCATGACAAGTTGTCTAGTTGGCTAACAAAAATACACTATTTTGACACACACACACACACACACACACACACACACACACACACACACAACCATCTCAATGAGCTGAGACACCTTAAGGGAAGTATGATGTGATTGCACACATGCACACGGAGATACTGTGCGTGCACACAAACACGCTTTGGGTTAGACATCGCTCATATATATGTGTGAAATCACACGCCCTATTCTTCTCATAGTAGTTCACGCACACACACATCCCAAACAGAGAGGCAGGAATTGAGTGGCAGGCAGGTATGAAACAACAAGACACACAGACGTTTACAACATCAGCAGCAGGAGAGCCATAATGGGAAGAAAAGGAGACGGAGGAGATATGGATCAAACTGGAGGGTGTGATACACACACAAGAAGCTTCCAATCCTACTTTCTGTGTGTGTGTGTGTGTGTGTGTGTGTGTGTGTGTGTGTGTTTTGACTGATACATAAACTCATATTTTAGTTTCAAGTTGTAACTTTCCCCTGTTCTTATCATGTTTCTCTAATTACCTCCAGTTTGCTTGTGGAGCATGCTAAATTATCCATGATCAAACACTCTCTCTCTCTCTCTCTCT
>NTHP01000169.1:591454-609672 GCA_003416845.1 Oplegnathus fasciatus
AAAGCTGAAATGTTGATCTCTTGTCTCATATTCATCTTTTGATGTCAAACCCAAATGTTGCAAAAATACAGGAATTGGCCTCACTGTTCCAATACTTTTGGAGGGGAGTGTATATATAATAATATATATATATATAAATTTATCAAAAAACATATTTTCTAACTCTAAAGCTATATCCGGGGGAATTCAAAGTCAGGCTTCAAAAGATATGGTTTTCAGAATAATTTGCAGAACATTGAAACAAAAGTATGGACTTATGCAACAAGATTTAATTTAAAACATTTGAAAGATGTTATGAGTCTAAAAAGTTCACAGTTCACCAGTAGCCTTAAGCAGGGTTTGAATGTATGAAATGAAAGTTAAACACTGCAGCATCCATATTTCAATCCACATTTCCACTCGGACCTAACTCAAAGCTCAGTAACAAGCAGCCAGATGTTGCATGTGAAATCAGTGACAGCAATCCTCATCATATATTCAGAAACACACTTCAAGACACAAAACAAATGTAGCCTATCTAGAACTTAAACCCATGGGGAGATCTGCATAAAGGTTCTTAACTAGCAAACTACTGTGCAACCACTGTTCTACCAGATACAAATCTCTAGATTTGCGATGGTATAATTGGCGAAACAATTGCTTTTCTAAATGTGGGACACTGGGATTGTTGTCCAGCCTCTCTGTGGAAATTCCAAAAAGAAATGACATTTTTTACACATCTGACATGTACAAATGAAGAGGAGAATGTGGAGGAGAATGTGGTTTTATGTTCAAACTGGAGTTAATGGCCATCAGTATACTGAACAATAGATCAAATTAAACAAAATATTCTAAAATCAAAGTCCTCTTACTAGCTTTTTCCGAAGCTTTCACCTTCCGTCAGATGCTATTGAAAGACCTTGACTTAAGATTCTTTAGTCAAATTATTGTTCCCAAGGTCAAGAATGAACTTTCATGCTCAAATTAATCCCGGAATCATTTGACTCAAATGACAATGTGCAATGTGAAAGGGGTCGCTCATAGTGACAAACCCAGACACTCTGCAGAACATTGTCTCTTTTGGCTAATTGTTTTGGTTTTCCACCCACCACTCTCATTAACCTTGTTTCCAGCCACTGGGAACCAACTGGCTGGTGAACATAATGGAGCAGTTAGCCGCTTAAGAGCCAGACAGTTTTCTTAGGATTTGGTAAGGAACAAAACAGAGCTAAAAGGAGAGTGAATTAGTCCTGAAATCGTCAGGTGGAAACAAACATGACTCCAAATAAATGCTAATGTTGCTCTGTGTCTGCTGGATGTGTAAAGATGCAACTGTTTGCTAACACATTTCAGCTTGTTCAGCTGCCCCCAAGTAGCCAAAAGAATCGATTAATGCAGCTTTAAATATTCTTTTGAAGATTTTGATTTTTGACGGTCATACACATATTTTTCTCCTGGGATGTCAGTCTAACTCCAGCATCACATTTTATGGTATAGATGAGTTAATTGCCCATACCCCAATTGAGTGACTGACCAAACATTTTGAGATATATACATGTATGGCACAAAACGTTAAGGAACTGTTGCAGTTTTCAAACGCACAAAACAGTGACACTTAACCACAGTAACATAATGTACTGAGAGATTGGCTTTAATCAGGTAGAGTCAGCATGTGGAGGAAGCCAGTAGGTGTAGTGATTATCTGAGAGGGCAGTCGGGGAAAAACTAAGGGCCAATCATTTCATCCCGGCTTGTCACCACAGAGAACATAGTGTTATTTTAAAGAGAGGCAGAGAGAGGGATAGAACAGATAAAGAGAGAGAGAGAGCATAAGGGCTCCAGGAGACTTATGGCTTAGTCAGTCACCCAGCTAAACACTCCATCAGCCTGCGCTTTAGTCAGTCTCATCCATATCCCCCTTCTATTTCCCATCATCCATCCATCCATCTCTCCACTCGCCACCGTTGTGTGATAAATCCTCACAACATCACAGCATTTTAGCCATCCCTCCATCCTTTTGTCTGTCCTATTTTAAGCATCTCATCTCACCTCTGTCTGTGATACACACACACACACACACACACACACACACACACACACATCAGGGCTTGTGGAAGGGATTTATTGAAGAGGTGCTTATGACTATTTGAGGGATGTGCTTAGCTTGCAGGTCAGTCCAGCTTCAACCTCTTGCTGGTCTGAGAGAACCAGTCAGCCTGAGAATATGACGCGCATGTGTGAGAGAAAAAGAAAGAGAGAGAGGAAGGAAGACGGCTAGATGAGCCAAGGAAAGGGGCGAGGAGGGTTAGGGTTAGGGTTAGTCCACTATAAATAGTTTCACATCACAGTCATACAATTACCTCTGTGTCCATAAAGGGAAGTTTACCAGGCTTCAATAATCCAGCTACAATCTCCTGTGTGTGCATGATGCTGTTGGCTCCTGGAGACTTCAATCATCAGTTACTTACAGTTTCATTCCAACCGCCAGGCAAGAACATCGATATTGTGACAACTCTAAAGTTACTCTTTTGATCAATGGCAGGAGACACTCTCAAGAGAGTAGAACATTTCTGAATATCCAGAAAAAGAGGCCAACAAGGGATGTGTAGAGGAGGTAAAACAAGTAGACTGAGGTGGTAATAAGGGACATAACTGAACAACAAATAATTAGTAAAGTAGCACAATGTGAATCATCTTGCTGGAACTACACAGCTCCAGGTCAGAACTGTAGGAGTGACATAAAAGAAAAAAGTATTGAGTTACTGTAGCTTAAGGTAACACATTAGAGTGGAGTGTATGTTTCTCTCCCTAAGAAACACACAAACATACTGTGTGGCACGGCAGCCATCCATATTCCATAACCACTTCACTTATTATGACTAGCGTAAAACAGAGTATCCAGTGCGCTAGAATTCAGTAGAGTGGCAGGCAGCAGATCAGCTGCACACTGAAACCTGCAACACACCATATTCTTGTTTCCCTTTGATTCCATCCTCCTTGATTGGATATATATTTTATCTGAAATCAGCCATCATTGAGTCTTTAGACTGATATACTTGTATGTTTTTTTTCTAATACAAATTCTTGGCTTTCTGGTCTTTGGACAACCCAACGAAGACTTGGCCACCTCTTCGTCAGCACATTTGAAGTGCAAACCCAATTTCTGAATACTGAAAATTACACAGCTGCAAACGTCATTATGGACAAAAAGAAACCCCGGTCACGTCCTGCTGTGTGCTTTCTTGAAGTCTTAGTATAGCTCCAATAAAGTCAGACCTACTATTGAACGCAAATAGCGGAGGATTAGACCCAAAAGCCCTCTAATGGCTGGTCCATGCCATAAGCTCTTTTTTTGGGACAAGGACCTCTCGTGGCCATGTGAATTATGATTCTTGTCTGTCAGGAACTAGAGCAGAAGTAGCGTGATATTGTTATTAGCACCACAAAACCTCGTAGGGAGGCAGCAAAGCAAAACACAAAAGATTGCTCTGTTTCTCATGTCCTACCAACAGTTGTTTTCTTTTAATCATGACTGTGATTGTTTCCTAGACTTCACTTTACAGAAAGCCTAAACATTATAATTTTTTAAACATAGAGGTGGCTGATCAGAAAACAGCCAAATGAATCATTGTTCAGTCAACAGTCATTTGTAATAATTATGAAAGGCACTGACAAATGAAGTCATCCTGCTGATAGGGGCATCGGATCAGAAAACGCTCTTCTGTCATTTTGGAAGGCAACAAAAAATTACGTAACTCATAGCTTAACATTCGCCCAAGTCAGCACTCTGCCAAACCATTTTTTTCTTCTTAGATCCATGTGTTGTTATGGATGCAGTCACCTGTTCGATCCCAGTTGGGTTAGGTGCATGTCATCTCCCTCCCACTCTCCCTGTGTTTTCTGTTTGTCTTTACAGCCAACTATCAAATAAAGTGCACAATAACAATAATAATAACAATAATAATAATAATAATGATAAATCCTGGATCCACACCACCAACTAATCAATCTTGGGGCCCATGACTTAAATTTCCACAAAATTTAATAAAAATATATTGAGTTTCTGACAAATACTGCAAAAAAAATGGTGGAGGTAATAAATATTACCTTCCTAATAACACAAGTCAAAAGCATAAACTGTAACAAAAAAAAANAAAAAAAAAAGCTATTGCAGGACCTCTCTTTTCCAATATGTGCCTTCATGCTGTTGACCGAGGAATGTAGCCTGTGTTCTGGCCTGTCAGTCTGGATCAGCGCGCTGTGTGCCCTCGGCTCCTATGAACAGAGTTAAACTCCAGCACAGAGCCTCCAGCACCTCACACAAATAGCCCACGTGAGCGCACACACAAACACACATGCTAGCCTAGGGAGCAGTAAGGTATACGAGTACCAAGAGGATGTGTCAGCTCACTTTTCCCCCTGTTCTGCTCCTTATCCTCTCTTCACCCTCTTCTCATCCTCCGCCTCTTTCCTTTCCCTTCCTTTCTTTTTGTTTCTTTCTTCCGCAAGCTTGCAGCAGAAACGTTGGCACATGCTCAATCAACTCTGGTAAAATCAAATTATAGTAATAAAAACAAGACACCAAAATTAACAATACAAGCTTATATAACTGGCCGGGACAGAAGCACTAGACTGGATCTATCCAGCACACACACTCTTTAAAATGTGGCTGTTACATCAACAGGAGCAGCCTAACAACCCAATAACCTCACACGAAGGACGAGTGCATTAAGCGACAATCTGCCTGCACTATATTCAATTCCATCATCTCGACTGAGCAGAATCGATGCGTGGATATTTTCTCTCAGTCGCACAGTTGGTCAGTGGGCGTCCATACTAAACAGGCTGGTGCCATGAGTACCATAGATTGGATAAAATCGAAAGCGACCAGTGTTATCCGCGTGGGTGGTGGAAGAGCCGAGCTTCCCCTTCTCTGTTTGGTTCACCTGGCAGACATCTTGTGCCTGGTTGCCAGGAGGGTCAATGGGGAAGCGGTGGGTTGGCGTGAAACCGGCTTTTCTAGCCACCACACTGGCTAAGCATGAGATGGATCCCTTCAGGACAGAGGCACAGGCAAATACTGAGCTGCCTCCAGAAAGCTCTCTCTCTCTCTCTCTCTCACACACACACAAACACACACACACACACACACACACACACACATATTCAAGTGTCAACACAATCAATCTAAAATACACTCATTTATACACCCAAATCTCTGGGAACATGAGCAGGTTGGATCATAATATCTTGTTCCTACCCTTTCACGTTCTAACTCCCTGGTATCCAATTCATTCATTTTCCTCGCTAAATCACTCGACTAGTCTGTGTTACAAGTCTGCTTCAAAGACATAATTAGCAAGTTAGTTTGAGGTACATGCCTCCCTCGGGTGTCACAGGGAGCCTAAACAGTCTAGAAGCTATGGAGGGTCTGTGAAGGCCGCTGCTGGGGACTGTGGTCTGGCTTTTCATGACTTTTTGATACTATTTTATAGAACTTTTGGCTTAAAAGGTGTGAAGTCTAAATTGCCTCTCTTGAATGCTCAGGCAATTTAGCCAATAGACATTAAAATAGATTAGAGTTCAATATTATTGCCCCTAGAGCTGTATGTTTCTTGTACTTCAACAAAAAAGCAGAGTTTGGCTTTTTAAAAAAGGCAAAATAGTGTTTTGGCAATGTATCAAAAAGGTGTCCCATTCGGCTCAGAAATAATAATTAAAAGTACATATGTGCGGAATATAATGATTGTGAGTACTGCATCATACAGTAAAATATAGTTTGTGGTCATTTTTCTCTCAGATCACAGAATTCTCAGCCTGGGTGCAGTTACTCTTTAAAGACTGTATTTGTTCCAACATAATATTACCTGACTTTAAAAGTCCACTGACGTTGTGTGTCAAGTTTTTCTGTTTGTCAGTAAGAAGAATATCTTAAAACCTCAAAATGGATTTTATTTGGGAGGGATTTTACTACTGTTTTTTAATATCCAGATCCAATAGTACCACCATGCACATGCACAAATTTGCTTTAGAGCAAAAATCCAAAAGTTAATGTAATTTCACATATAGATGGAGCTTCAGGAGCACAGTAAATGTAAATGACCATAATTAAGTGGTAGTGTGTTTGGCTTACTTGAAACAATTCATTCCTGTACAAAGTCCTACAATTCCAAACTCAAAACAAACAAAACAAAACAAGCATGATGTGCATTTTGTTGCAGATACAGAACTGGATTCAGATCATTTTCTATGATTTAAAGAACAATGATTGTGCAGCCTTGGTGACACATGATTGGTTTGTTTTTGTTACAGTAGTAAGCCTACAGGACGTGGAAGCAACAGCAAAACTGTGGCATCAAACAAACTGAAAAACTCATACTGATAGGCAGATGTATTTTTTTAATCATTTAAATAATGGGGAAAAAAATCTAAAAGCATAAATAATAAATCTTACAGACAATGAAAATGGAAAAAACAATGAGGTAATTTGGGAAGATCAGTACTTGCTGTACATGCAAGGTCTTATATATAACCCTACTCTACTTGCATTAAAAACAAATAGATACCTGCTACATAAAGAGAAGAAAAGAGTAAAAGAAAGCCATGGCAGCTTTGTCTTATAGAAGCAGAGCAGTCTATTAATGCTGCTCCACTTGTACTCTTTTTTGTCAGGAACCCCTATTCCTAGTAATGCTCGCCTGCACATAGACTTATCAATACACATATATGCAGTCACACTCCCTGGCCATGTAAACACACACACACACACACACACACACACACACACACACACACAGTCACACTCTCCGGCCATGCAACCTTAACAGCCCTATCAGCCTGCCAGCACAGTCTGTTCTTTTCAGCTCCATCCTCAGGTGAGCTTTCAAATGTGTGAAAGGATTTTAAGCCTTTAAAAGCGACACCCTCAGAGACGGACACAAGACACAGAAGGGGAGGGGACGAAGCCATCATCTACTTGTATGTTAGGCAAACTGGCTCCCCATCACCACTATATAAGTATGTTCTTTATTCATTGAAATGAAAATGCAAACAGTGGGTACCAGTATAGTTTTATAATGGGCCCCATGCCCCTAAAGGTTCTTGTGGTGAGTCATTCTTCATTCTTCATTCAAATCAACTGCTTACTCTGGAGCATGTAAACTGGAAACCTTTTGTTTTGTAAATGGTCAATTACACCTTGACATGCAGTTGAATTGTCATGACTAAAATCCTCCAGCCCCATGCATAATACCCCCTATTTATACAAAGGTAATCTGATCATCTACAGGCCAAACAAGTTGGAAATGGAGAAAATCACACATGATTTTGATTTGTTATATATAACTGAATACAGGCTGAACACTATTAATGTGCCATTGATGTGTACAGTAGCATATCAGGTGATCAGTTGGAACATGAGCTACACAGCTCACTCAATATTAGACTATAATGAAAAACTTATTATGCTTAATTAAATATTTCTTACATTTTAATGTTTTCATACAATATCTGCAAATGGCAACAGTATGGTTCAGGCATCGTTAGGTTTAGGCAACTAAAACTACTTGGTTAGATCGTGGTCATGGTTAAAAGAAACCAATATTGACTGTTAGTATGAGGCCGAATGCAACATTAATCAACAACTGTTTTGATAATTGATTAATTGTCTTGATCATTTTTAAGCCAAAATGCCAAACAATCTCTGGCTACAGCTTCTGAAGATTTGCTGCTTTTCTGTCTGGTACGCGATAACAAACTGGTATTGGACTGTTGGTCAGATAAAATAAGCAATTTGAAGAGGGCACCTTGGGTGTGGGAATTTCTGATTTTACTCTTTTCTTTTCTTGATAAATGCTGAGTAAATCCCTACTTTGCTGACCCAGTCGTCCACTGTGACATCCTCCCTTGGATTTTTGCAATGGTATGACAATGTGATGCCACTTCCTCCTTCGCTACCTAAACAGCAATTACGTGCACAATTGCAAGAGGCCACATTTTTTCTTAAATTACACACCTATGACACAAATTCAGAAATCCTCCATGAAATTAAGATGTACTACATACCTCTCAATACAGTAACTGCACTGGCACTTTTGAGGAATCAGCTTCCATGACCATAGTTCCTGGGGAGACTGGGCTGAGCTATACTAATAAAATGCCTCTGTTCACAGAAAACTCAGCTTTGTCAACAAATGCAAATGGTTCAGCACAGTGAGACAGAAGATGGCTGAAGTAGACGGCTGCTGTATTCAGTAATCTCACACACTTTCTAACCACATACCAAATGCTTTAGTACAGTTATGACCAGACTAGTATAACATTCTAAGATACAAACATTTTGTAAAGACTGCTTTCAACTACACAGCTACTGTACCAACAACATTATAACATATCCTATTCATTATTTTAATAATGCAGTAACAGTGGACATGTGTTTACAATATATTTATAATACAGTAGTTACTCTGAGTTAATTTTGCACATCCTGTTTGAAGATTTTCAGCATGTATTTCCTCAGTAGTTTTAGTTGGATTCCAACAGTTAATTCCACTGTTTGGTTTCCAAAATTGTGCTACTTCTTTTTTAGGCCTGTATTGTGGTTTTCTGACTATTACACTGTCGTGTTTTCCATCTAATTGTGATGTTAAGTGTGGGTTGATGGTTTTGTGTAAAAAGCACAACACTATTTTATGCATCATGTAATGCAATCCATGCAAATACAACACCATTGCTAGCCCTGCTCAGCTCATTCAGCTGTGTTCACTCAGCAAACTAAGCAAGAAAGAGAGATTCCCATTACTCTATATAGACCTTTCTGTCAGGAGCCATTTGCAGGGCAGACACTGTAGCGAGTGGTTTGAAGAGCAGTTAAATGAATGTTGTGCTGCTACCCACTATTACTCTGATGTTCTCAGTACTGTAAGATATACAGTAAAATTTAGAGTATGGCAAGATATTTAAATCTAATGCTATGAAACATGAAATGTGTTCATGATCCATTTCACCTTAATGGGTTTCATTAATTGGATACATAAACTCTTAAATTTACACCAACACTAATAAAATTAAATTCAATGACACTACTACCAGTGAAAGCTGTAGTTCTGTTCAGACCAAGGACAAAAGTAATACATCTTTGCCTTTAAGTTCTGTTCCAGGTTGTGTTCCCACTGGCTTTGTAGAGACAAACCCAGAGGAGAAAACATGAAGTCAAATAGACTTACAGGTAATTCAATGATTGGGCAGTTTTGGCAACTGTCATCCTGCATCATCAGCGCTACATGGACCCATGTGGTGAAATCATGTGACTGACTGCAAGTCATGTTGCACTTTACTTAACGTTATGTGTTCATTTATGTTCTCTGGTGTCACAAAGAGCTCATACAGATCTTTTTCTAACCAACTTTTTTTAACCAAACCAAACAGGTTAGATGTAACAACACCCTAAAATCCCCCCTACCGAGGCCATTGCACATGAGCTGAATATGATCTGAAAATTCAACAGTGTGTAAATTTAAGGGTAAACTCAACATTAAGTATCATCAGTATCTTTAAAGGCCAAAATGGTTTATTTTTTTCTTTTCATACATATTTTCTTTGTGTATTGCAACACTTAAATTAATTTACATTATGATGCTTAAACTGAGTGAAACGTGCAAACTGAAAAATGCTATTTGTTTGGGGTTATATTATTGCATAAAATAGAAATAATCCTGGTGTCCGGAAAATAATTTTATACATTTCTGCATAATTCATCTGGACATATTTCATATATTTCAAAATCCTGGGATCTTGACAAAAAGTAAAAGTTGCGTTTTTTGGCTTTAAACAGTGCTCAGCTGCCCAACATTCATTTGTAGCAATGGAGCATAGAATAGTCCTGCAGTGCAATAGGGATGAAAAATATTCTGAAATACATTTCATCGTATGACACAGACTTTATAAAAATGTCGAGTTTAAAATAATGTCGAGAAATTTGCAGTTGTATCATCTTTGTGCTGTTCCTGAGGATTTAATCAGGAGGCTACTTTTTCAGTGGAGAGTTTTTGAATAATAGAGGAGTGGTATGGTATGTACGTTGATTGGAATTGGAGATCAAGGCAAGAGGCTAGCTGGTTTTCAGTATCATAATATAACACTAAAATTCTTTACTGAAACCAGTACTGATGGCATTCTCAAAACAGCACAGAGATGATGAATCAGTACAATTCTCCACTAAGCCAATGCTGATTTGATTTTTAGAGAGTGCATTTCTGCATTGTGACACTGAACCTTCTGCCCATAAAATAATCTACTGCTACCAGCCATGGCTCTGATGTTCTCACAGCTACAGTAGCGGGTCTACAAAATTACAGCATAGCAGCGTAAAAGGAAGAAATGCCCATCCCAAGCCATGGTAAAATGCTCTCAGGACATTCTGTTCCATATATCCACCACCTCCTCATTTCTCCCTTTCCTGTCCTTCTGGATTACAGCATGCAGATAAGACTAACCCATGGTTACACATCCGCATCAGTGAGCACAGAAGTGGCTATACACAGAGCAGATGACAAGTCTGCAGTTGCCAGGAGCTTCAACAAGTGTGAGTCCACACAGACACTGTTATTCTGTGCTAAAGACAAAGTCCTGGACTGATGTTGCATGGCAAAATTGGATTCTCAATACATGGAGTTGTTTTCAGCAGCCACTCACCATAAACAAGGTTCCTAGGCTGAAATTGTACAAAATAGTATTCTATCTTTTCTGCTGCTTGCTGTGATTCTTATCACCTCTGTCTGTCATCACTGATAACATGCAGGTATCAGTGCACTTTGTGGTCTTCTTTATTTGAGCAGGAACAGCTTCCTCCCTGTCCATCCATTTGAATGCTTTATTTGAATGTGCCTGTTGGTGCAATTGTGACTCCCCTGTGATGTTTTGCTCTCATGTCTACATACATGATCAATTTTAATGACTTGCATTTTTTCATACAATTTGACACAGACTGTTTTCTTTCCAAAAAACGAATTTGCATTTTTAAATTAAAAGCATGCAGGTTGTTTTATTTTCATTCTATGCAATTAAAACATTCTGATAATTAAAACAAACAGCATGAGCAGAGCAGTAATGTGCACCTACAACAGCCCAGGTGCTGCCAATAATGTTGACGAAGCACAATATTAGCATGAATAGCTGTGGTTTGTTTTTTAAGGGATTTTTTTCTGCTTTTGTTACAATGGTTCATCGGCTCCCCACAGTGAGTGCAAAGCATCCAAATACAAATAGAAGCTTTTTTCTAGCTGTAACCACAGGATGAGGTTGTGATTTGCACGGATAGATGAGCAAGATATGCTTCTATCTGATGGACTCTTAGGATGCAATCCTCTTGTCTTCTTTAAAGGGTTAGTTCATTAGAATTACAAAACCCATATTTTTCCACTTGTCTTGTCACCACTACAAGAAAATGCCGGCAACATCTGTGACTTTTGCATCTCCCCAAGCACGTGGAATCTAAGTGGGCCATGTTCCAAGCCAATGAAGGCGGTTGCTAGGATTTGTGGTCAGAAGGTCATCGGTGCCTGCCGTGATGGCAACCTATGAACCTGGACGACATCGGTGAAGGAGGCCATCAAGCTGAAGCCAGCCTTCTGGGCCTGGTTGGCTGTGGCTGTGGCTATGGTGAACACCAAAGCAAAAAACCCGGGTGTGGAAAGAGTTCAATGAGGCTATGGAGACGGCCTCTATACATAGACGACTAACTTGTCCTCTGTGGAGGAGGCAGAGTTTGAAGTCTCAGGAAAAGCCTCACACATATCCTTGGTAGATGTCTCTGAGGTAGTTAAGAAGCTCCTCAGCGGCAAGGCACCAGGCGTGGATGAGAATGAGAGTTGCTGAAGGCTCTGGACATTGTTGGGCTGTCTTGGTTGACATGCCTCTTCAATGTCACATGGAAGTTGGGGACAGTGCCTGCGGAATGGCAGACCAGGGTGGTGGTTCCCATTTTTGAAAAGGAGAACTGGAGGGTGTGCTCTAATATCTGGTATCACACTGCTCAGCCTCCCTAGGAAAGCTTAATCCAGGGTTCTGTCAAGCAGGCTCTGACCAATTGTCAAACCTCAGATCCAGGAGGAACAATGCAGATTCTGGAGGGTGGGAGGGTACTGCGGGAGTATGGCGTACTGTGGCCATTGCTACAAACCATCCGGTCCTTATATAACCGGAGTGAGACCTCTGTCCGTAATCTCGACCGGAAGTAAAGCGTGTTTTCAGTGGTTGTTGGGCTCTGCCAGGGTTGTCCCTTGTCACTGATTCTGTTTGTGATTTTCATGTACAGGATCTCAAGGCTCAGCCAGGGGCAGAAGTATCCAGTTTGGGGACCTCAGAATTGTTTCTCTGCTCTTTGCAGATAATGTAGTTCTGTTAACTTCATTAGGCGTGAGGGTAAAATGGAGCCTGAGATCAACCGATGGATTGGTCAGCAGTAATGCAGGCATTGTACCGGACCGGCGTGGTGAAGAGGGAACTGAGCCAGAAGGCATAGCCTTTGATTTACCGGTCGATCTACGTTCCAACCCTCACCTATGGACATGAGCTTTGGGTAAAGACCGAAAAATGGATCTGGAGAATAATAATGAGATACAAGCGGCCTAATTTCCTCTGCAGGGTTAATACATCCTTAGGGATAGAGTAAGGACTTCAGACATCTGGAGCCTCATTTATAACCATTGTGTACACACAAAACGGGGCAAGTTTTGCGTGGGAAGAGGCACAAGTTGGGATCTACAAAAACAAACTTGATGAGAACGTGCGCACCTGTACGGAAACTCTGACCCATGCGTACAAACATTTCGGAGACAGGGGAAATTGGTGGTGAGGGGGTGAATTGAAGCCAGATTGTAGAAATGAAATGTGAGAGACATCATTATACGTATAATGATGTCTCTCACATTTAATTTTCACTTCATATCATACATTACTTTTAGATCCACTTTATCATAAACATTCAAACCAGCAGTGTTATTTGTGCTTGTGAGCCAGAACTATTCCATAAGCACCTTTCAATTGTAAAATATATAAGCCAATTCAAGCAAATTCTGCTCAATATTTCATTGGTGCTGTCTCACAACCACATTCCCCACCCCCAGAGCGCAGAGGACAGGGCTGGAATGTATGCTACTGACACTCGGGGTCAGTTGTGGAGTGCACCGCAGCTGTTGAAATGCCTGGATGATGCAAGGATGTGGCAGGTGGCAGGATTCAGGAAAGCCTGGCTTGGCTCTCCCCAATATTAAGCATGAATATACGTCCTTTTCACCTCAACCACATTAACCCTCTAGACCCCATAGCTCCCCGGAGCGCCCGTTCTATATTTCACTATAGCGCCCAAGAGCGCCCGTCATTTTAAAGTTATTTCTAGCATATCAAAAACAGGAAATAAAGTCATGAGCTTTGTATTGTAGATACTTTAAGCTGTCACCGATGAACCGGAACCGGAAATATACATTGTAACGTTGAAATCTTTGATTTCTTCGTGGGTTTCCACCCGGTTTACACTTGTAGATCTAAAAATATCCCCGCCGACTAAGCCTCCCCGTATTTATTAGAATCTTATGGAAGCCGTAAGATTGTGTTGTGAGAGAGATCCTGACCCAGTGTGCATCGTGGAAAGTTTTTTGCTCAAAATCACATAATCACCATCCCTAAACAGCGGGACCTACCCGTCTCTCCCTGCTGGAGACAGACAGTGCGCCGCCTCAGTAGGGAGGACTGACCGAGTCGCAGCGACTTTTCCATATATAAATTCGGCGATTTTTTTCTCATATAAGTGGCCAAAGACACTACACGTTGTTGGTTATTAATTTCTTTCTGTTTTTGAGATAGAGCTGTTTGTTTGGATTGAGTAGGAAAATGCTCATTTAAGTGAGAGTTCTCAGTGAACTGCAGCAACATTCTAGAATTCTACTGGGGTCTAGAGGGTTAACTAGGCTAACTGATGAAATTATCATCATCGGTTGTAGAAATCCAAGATAACATCAAAAAGCATTAAAGAATTACAGCACAAAAACAATAACACTGTGCAAATATCACCAAGTACGATTTTAGTTTTCATATAGTTTTTGTATGTAAAATGGCTGCAGTGAACACGACTGTACTGTCAGGCGCATAGAGCGAGACACCGCGGTGGCTGCCAGACACACTCTGCCTTCTCTGGTCACCTCACCCAGCACATCTTCACCACCTGCACATATGGATTGTGTAAATTAGCAAAGTCTGGAAATAAAGCCAGCCAATAAAGCCAATCATTACATCTATGTCCTCATTATGAGTCCTGATCATAACGCAGGCCAAGTTCACCAGAACAAAACTTCAATCAATAAATTGGGAAGCTTCCATTTTCAAATGATATCTCAGGGTGGGAGATACCACTGATTGTTGCGACCATTTTGGCAAGGTGTGAAGCAATCAGTCTGATTGCTGTAAACATATAAATACTGCGATGACACTCGTGCGTAATGCTGCATGATGGATGCACCGGCACTGCTAGAGGACTATGTGAATGGGAGAATTAGGAGGGAATGAGTGTTCAGCAGGCTCATTTCTATGCATCAACATTCATGAGGTGCTTTGCGTACATAGATTCTGAGGTTTGTGAGTACACAATGTTTTAGGATGGAATCTACGTTTTAGAAGAGTTTTAGAAATGAGGCCCCCGATCAGGATGCCACCTAGGCGCCTTTCAGTGGAGGTTTCCCAGGCACCTCGAACTGGTAGGAGACCTAGAACACACTGGAGAGATTTTTTTCTCATATGGTTTGGGATTGCCTTGGGATCCCCCAGGAGGAGCTGGAAAACGTTGCTGGGGAGAGAGACGTCTGGACTTGCTTAGCCTGCTGCCACTGCGACCTGGTCCCAGATAAGCAGCAGAAAATGGATGGATGGATGGATGAATGGACAAATTCAAAAAAGAACACAGAAATGTCCTACTATGAAGGACACCACGTGCTCTGTCTTAGCTGCCACACTTTTTCAATAAATCTTGCCTTATAATAACAGAAATAAATCAGAATTCTTGAACTAATTCTGAAACAAAATTAATTTCATCAACACCAGCAAAAAAACCCAAAATAACCTGGGAACACTGCTCACAGTACCCCATGAATAGAGATGTACATGTATAAAGACACACATTTATTGTATAATTCAAACTAATAAACCTGGAAGATCAAAATCCCCATTAACCACAGCTGTCATAACAAGCGATAGCTGGGAGCAGAGTAAAGGAAATGAGGTGGCCAGTACCACAGAATGATGACAGATATATGCATCACATAATATTGCATAACCCTGTCACTGGTCCATTCTATGTTAGAAGTTTGTTTTATCATCACCAGGGTTCCAATCACAATATTCTCACCTAAACAAACTGGACTCAATAGGCAACAGGTCAACAGGTCAGGTGTTCCCACACCACCTGGACTTCGTAATGTGAATATTTCGCACCACTTTTGAATTACATTGCCTCCAAATTCGATGCAAATGACAGTGAAACAGTATATATATTTATTTATATTTTGATATTTTATTCTAGTGTGTTATATTTAATTTTATATTTTATATACTAAATTCTATTCTCATATTTTGAACTTTTACACTATTTTATATCTCATGTCTTTTACTTTATGTAACATTGTGTGCAATGTTGGAGGGGTCTGAGATTTAAGGATTTTTGCTCAATTTTAAATATGACCATCTCAGATTATAGTTCTAGCAATTTTAGAATCATATGCAATTTAATCTTGTTTCTTTGGGGGGTAAAGCATGTCTAATGTATACACAGTATAGAATTCTAATATAGTATCTATTTTAAAATGCAATAGTCTATGCTGGGTTATACATATGTTATGCTTTCACTCTTTTCTTACCAATTCAGGGCTGGAACTGTTTTTGATTTTCAACCCTGACAAATTCAGTATCTACAATCCATTTAGTGAATATCACCCTGCTACTAGAGCAGAACAAAGCAGTAAAAACACATTTTCATCAACATGTGAGAGGAAACAAAGTGGAAAACTGAACCTCTTTCTTCTCAAATAAAGTATAGATTAGCTGGGTGAAACCACTTGTGCCCTCTCTGTATCGCTGTCAATACCTAATTTATTTTCTGCTGTCTCAGTAAAGAAAGATGCATATTTAAAATATTGTAATTGTTTCCTCATTGCCATGATTCCAGTGTAATTAGATCTTAACAAAATGTGGTATATTCAGCAGTGTTTCTACACCACTGATTCAATTTCACACAATCTCCGCTTTACCCCTAAGAACACTGCCAGGGATCAAACCAGCAACCTTTTAGTTATTCGTCAGCCTCTATCTCTAGACTTAGTTGCTGCCCCATGGACAAGCAATGATACAATGTAATACCACACAGAGACACACACGATATGTCGTTCCTAACAAGTCGTTATATCTGAACAAATAAATAGGTTGTTTGTCAATGTCCTCTAAAACAACCCATATGACCATTCTCAAAAATGTCTGAGTGGTTTCTCATCTGCCACTTCTATGGTTGAGGGAAGTTAAGTGAAGTTAGGCAACTAAAACTATTTGGTTAGGGTGACCAAAAAAAATCATCATTATGGATACAAGAAACCAACACTAACTTCTGGTCTCCAGTGTGGCATTTACACACCCAACCATCCACCCTGAAGAGGTTTTGAGGCGTATAATGTCATGCTAGTTCAGCCATTGTTACTGGATGTAAACAAAAACAATTTAAAAACAATTCTGTCATTTTCTGGAGAGTAAAATGTTGTACTTTGACGAATTGGTGGCTAAAATCTTACACAAGGATATTGCTGAACTTTGTAGTCACCTCACATTAAGCTATTTGCTAACCCGTGCGAGTATTTTCACAGTGTACTATTTACAGTAAACATACAATATTGTATTTAGTTGTCAATGCTTGCTTTAAACTGCTTTTTATATGTTTGTGAGGAAAATCTTCAAATCTTCAAAAATTCATAAATCCTGCTCCTCTTTGTTGTAGTCATTGAAGTAACTGGCTATTGGTGATTAACTAGATGAGGCCTTCTGTTTTGGATGTCAGATGGTTTCAACATTATTCACTCTTTCAACCAAATGCACTCATTTATTTATGTCCAAATACTTTAAATGTTTATCTATAAAAGTGACCTACTGCAGTTTTAAAGTGATAATGTGCAAGATTACTGTTTTATTTTGCTTTGGTGACACAGTTAATACAGTACAGATGCTCTGGTGTATTGCACTATAGTAAATGTAACTCATTTAAGTGGCTATTCCTTCCAAATCAACATTTCAAGATCAAATACATCATAATGTGTCATCAAGGCCTGTCCCAATCCAAAGGCTCCCTGCAAATGCAGTTGGGAAATGAGATTTTGAGGGTAAAAGCAGTGTGTACAGCCTTTAGGACCCCATAATCTTTTGCATGCAGCATATGCAGTTCTTCAGTTTGAGAAGTCTGTAAATATCACATGGGGGTGTAAACTCAAAATGAATCTTCTAGGGGCTAGGACATTTGGGGAGGAGACGCTGCTTCAGCCCACTGCCCCTAAGCCATCTGAAGGCTACACCTTCGGAGGCCACGTCCTTGGAAGAAGGCAACCTCCAAATTGGGACACACTGGTTGGACATACTGTCATAAATAAAGCACTCAGTGTGACTGTGGCTTGTTAAATTGTGTCTACCTTCTTAGCTTTATTCTAAACCAACTGGTCCTTTTGTTATTGGTGTTTAAAACACAACATTTAAGAGCTTTGTTGAACTGGGAGGAGGATGAATAACTAACTCCGTGGTATCAGCCACTGATAGAATATAGTCAATGTCCCATTATGTACCATTGCACTGAAACAGTTCAAACCACAACAGCAGCTTCAAGAGCCAGCTTCACACACAGAACCCCTCAAACCAGGTAACCAGAGAATGAGATGGCCACTTTCTCCACTGACAACAGGACCACAACACGAGTCAACAAGGAATCCACAATTTACAAACTAGCTCCCTCCTATGTACAGAAGCGGTAGATGTGGCAAAAGGAGGAGAGGAGAGGAAATGAAAGGAGGATGTGGGCATACCAGGGGAGCAGTATGTGAAGGGAGAAAGGACGAAGACTACGATGAGTGGTGAGTAGATGTTTTCCTTGAGGGCTGAGCTATGTAGATCAGAGCCCCAGGGACTGAGTGGTGTGTGAACTGCTGGAGCCTGCGATTACACACATA
>NTHP01000169.1:610924-654699 GCA_003416845.1 Oplegnathus fasciatus
GGGGGGGGGGGTGTCACATGTAGTACAGAAGACCCAGCGTCCCTACCATCACCCCTCACTATATTTTGGCAAATCTGAACACAAGCTATCACATTAACACTTTGAGCTACTGTGCTGCCTGACAGCGGGCTCTGTGAGACAAAAAAAGCAGGATCACTCAGGCTTGATTAGGATCATCTGCATCTCGTTTTTTTTAATACTCACATAGCTCAAGCCACCAATCTATGTAACTGAGCTACTTTTCACCCGATGAAAGCCTGGTCTGGGCTGTACCTGGGGTATGAGGGATGATGGGGGTAATGTCATTAAAGACTATCATCCAAAAGCTCTTTCTACTTCATTTTTGGTGTGACAAGTCCTTGGAGTGCACACACACAAATACCGCATTCATCCAGTTTTATATGGTGACGGTGCCCCCGCAGCAGCCGACGGGCGCAACTTTCCTCCTCCTCCTCCTCCTCCTCCTGGATCGGACAGAGGATAGAGAGGCTCCATTCACCATCCGCGCGCACGCATGCATACACACACACACACACACACACACACACACACACACAACCACACACACACACTGCTCTTTTCAATCCCCCTCCATCCTGACCCCCAGCAATCAGCCTGGGTGTTAACTTGATTAACGACTATTTTAATAAATCCACGTCCATCACTATTAAAAATGTACTAATTCAGACTGTTCATTTAAATTATGAATGAATAAAATCAAAATTCCCTTCGTTAATGGAAGATAATGATGAGTAGTGACAGTTAAAGATAAAATATTTACACGCGCACTCACAGTCTGCAGGTGGTAAACGACGGACGGATGGATGTTGAATTTGTTGCCATTTCACAGCCTACATTTCCACAGCAGAGTAATATTTCTGAGAACTACTTCACCACTCCATCATTTCAGTCACAGCCGTATTTTCGAACCCGGCTATTTTGCGCAGCTTGCCGGGTGAGAGTGCGCATTTATGTGCGTCCATGCGCTCGGAACAGAGTGAGAGCCCAAAGAGGCAGACTGAAGCGGAGGAGATGTAGCTTTCCGATGTGCAAGGGGACGTTTCCAATAGCCTCTCCAATGCAGTTTCTCTCACCACTAACCCCTTCCACTAAGCAGAAATAACCTCATGTGGAGAAAAAGGCAATGATTATCTCAACATCCACTTGAACTTGTCCTCCACCACCATCACCACCACCTCCTTTGGATAATTCTGCCGAGTAAATCATGAAGTAAGATAATCAGCCCACTGCATCGCAGTTGCTTGATTTCAACGGTTAAGTGTCAAAGCCCACAACAGGATTTCTTAATGTCTAATGGAGCTTGTAGAATTTAAGTCTGAATGTGTATTTACCGTCAAGGAATGATCCCATCCGCTGCTTTTTTCCACCTCAGACAATATTCCTCTGTGCGTTACGTCCCGTTAGGATAAGGTGCATTCCTTTCAAAAGCCACATAGCCCCCCAAAAAATCCCGACGCTCAAGCCCTGGAAATAAGCCTGGGAAATAAGACTGGCGCACTTTTCACTCCAGAGGGTAGAAACTCAGGTTAAATGCGTTCCAACATTTACACGCGCGCGGAAACAAATTAAGGAAACCCTTTTAGTCCAAAAACAAGTCCGCTGTTAATCCAAAATGTTTATTTATTCACAACTATAATTAGAATTATATTCTCCTAGACAGCAAATACCATTACGCTCCGGGTCTTTTGACGCGCACCGGTCTACATGTTAATGACGGTGATGTTGGAGAAAAAGAAACAAGAGTGGGATTTTCCCCCCATCGTCCGCTCCTCACGATTCAGGCTGCACTTGGCTGATAAAACACTGTCCTCTCTCTCCTCTCTATCCTCCTCTCCTCCCCCCTCCTCCTCTCCCCCAGCCCTCAGTCTCTCTCAGCAGCTTTCATGGAGCAGATACGCGCCTAGCGGCCTTGGAGGGAACTCCACAGCCACATGAGTTCATCCCTACCCCTCCCCCACCACAGCCTGCTCTTAAAGATACATGGGAATGTGAGACTTTTTATCCATGCCTGCTTCTCAGGGGATAAATGATGGACCATGCATGATAAATTACATTGGTAAAAAATAAATGTTATAGGGAAAAAGATCTGAGTATGGTGCTACATAAAAAATAACAGCTGTACAAAAAAAATACAATGTGACAATCTTCCAAAAATGAATTATGTAGAGTATGAAATACATGAAAAAGTATTTTTGAGATAATGTTATACAGACAATAATGATTGGGGAAAATTTGCCTTAAAGGGCTTTACAATTTGTACAGAACGTGACACCCTTTGTGCTTAGACCCTTGAAAAGGATAAGAAACAAACTCCCCTAAAAACCCTAGAAAAAGGCAACAAGAGGAAAAACAGAGGAGGAATCCCTCTTCCAGAACAGACAGTAAAAGTGATGAAATATGCCATATAGTAGACAGAAATAACAACAGTGAAATTACAACATGCAGCAACAGAATAACAATCCTAGGTAAATATACTGAAAACACATTATAAAATATAATGGGCTATAAATAACGATTATTTTCATTATAATCAGAAAATATACTTTTATTAATTAATAGTTTGGTCTATAAAAGTAAGATACAGACCAAATATATATAGCAAAAAATATTTATAATATATAGTAAAAAAAAATGTCCAAAACTCAAACAGATTAACTTTATTATCATATAAAAGAGAGAAAGCAGCAAACCTGTCAAACTGAGAAAGTAGAAAAAGAGACATTTGGCTTGTAAAATGGCTTAACTAGTCAGTTATCAAAATAGTTACGGATCAATTGACCAATTGTGATGATCAGCTGTTTTAACTACAAAACATGTTTGCACTTTATTTACATCCAAAGAGGGTAGACATTCAAAAAGAAAAAAACACACACACCCACACACACACAGTATGACAGTTGTTCCCAACCTATTTTACTAAAGAAATGTCCTCTTGCAACCAACCCCTCCTCACAGGATGTTTTTGAGCTGTGAGCAACTCAATCAAACAGTGACTTTCCGTCATTAAAGTTTCATTTGAATAATTTTTTGAGGGCTGAAGAAGTAAAACTAAGTATTTGTCAAGAAAATACCAAGTCTGAAAAATAACCATCATTTTATGTGGAAGAATTTAGATTTTCTGATTTACTACCCTAGTAATCATCTTGCAACCCCTTCATTTCATCTTGAGACACTCTTTAGGGCTCCAGACACCCTGGTTGGGAACTATTACAGGAAATACCTCCCCCATCTGCAAATCTCATCTGTGTGTCCCTGGTTTAATCTTTGACTCATATTCTGTTCATTTTATGAAAGACCTGTAATACTTGACCTTGAATGTTTAACTCTCAACACACCAAATTTTTTACTTACTTTTTGCCGCTCAGATGAAAATTATCGCTTAGCTACTGTTAGTCGTAATGCAGCAGCCAGGCCTCTAACAGGTGACAAGAAAAGAGACCATATTTTTGTTTAAAGGGTTTAATTGGGCCACAGTACAACACTACATGTATAAGAGCTGACACATACTGTATCCATCTATACCCTCACCACACAGACAAGGGCCACACAGTGTGGGAGAATTGGCTACTTCAAACTGGGGAGAAATGGGGCAGTTGTGTTCGAGCTTATTGTGATATTTTACTTTTCCTCCGTGAGACAGTATACAGGATTTAAACTCACAACCTCTGTTGTGACCTGCTGAGCTGAAGGGGCTTTTACAAATATATACAGCATACGTTCTAGTCTGAATAACCAGGCTTGGCTTGCCCTGCCATGTCCACTTGAGAATGAAATTGAAAATGAAATGGTTATTCAGTCTTGTTATTTCAGATTATTTGACCCAGCCTCTCATCAGGGCAGTGACACATCAGGGTGGGCGATATGTCGACATTTACCTGTCACTCACTGTTACCCCTTCAACTTGTGACTGACATAATCATCATTATGCTACTCTACTGATCATTGGTGTTGCACAACTGTCACAGACCCACAGACACTCAGATCATGTGTCATACTGGTGTGAGTCACATTTTGTTTCCATGAGTGCACTGCTGGAGAGTTACAGCATCAAAGGATCACCACAGAGTTCTGAGTTTCACTACCACTGGATGTTTAAAACATAAGCTATGTGTTGGAATGAATGAATGAATTAAGTTTAAACTGGGTGTGAACACCTGTTGTGACTCATCCACAGTGGGACTCTGTCAAAGGAGCAGTTGAAAACCAGCCTGTGTTTCCCATTGTCTTCGACTAAGTGATGTGATATGAACCAGGACTCTTGAGACTTATTCACTTGCTCAGGAACAAGTTTCACCACACAGCCACTGTCAATTAGTTTCCTCATGCCAGCCTCATAGATCTGAGCTTTGGCAGGGTCTTTAACCAACTGTTGTTCTGTGCTTTTGAGTGTTGGCATCACAGCTTCCACTGTAGCTTGTAGTGGTGGAGCATTTGAGACGAAGTAGCGGAGTGGCATGGCGTACTGTATCTCCAACTTTGACTTTGGCACCAGACCCACCAGCTGGACTCATCTGGACTGGCACTTTGGCCACTATTAAGCATGTATCATCTGCCCCAATCAAGAGAAGAGTGTGCACATTCTTGAAGGGCTGGATTGGTATAACCCTGAGAGGATGCCTACTGGATAGGACTGTTCTGCTAGAGCCATACGCTGGGTGGTGAAAGCTCCTTTAATGAGATGCTTTTCTCCAGGCCTGTGTTTTGGAGGGCATATCTATAAATAAGCCAATGAGGTGTGTAATATCATGGTATTCACTACAGGCTTTCTTCAGTGGGCTTTCCTCTGCGATGTGACTCTGCATGTTGCAATGTTGGTGCACTGGGACAGGTAATGTTCTACACTTTTGGACATTTGGACTTCTCTCTGCCACTTGACTGACTGGCTTTTCACTTTGGTGCAAGTGTCCTCTCCCTCTTGGGAGCTGTCACCTTTTCCACCTGGTGCCATTGAGCCATCTTTGATGACAGTCTCTGGGCTTCTGCTTTGACCTTTAGCCACTCAGAAAGTTGTATGGGTTGAGGTTTTTAGTGTGAAACTGGAACTGGGCAACTTACTCAATAATAACACAATAATGATGTTAGCATTCCCACCAGCAGGTCTACATTGAGGTCAAAGCTCGGGAATGCACATATGAGGCACTTAGGATTGCTGCTATTTCGCTCTGCGCAAGCTGATGAGGCTGCCCATACTGCCATCACAATGCCAGTGCTACCGTGGTGTATAGATGTGGGTAATGTCTACATGCTTGTGCTATCAGCTGTGCTCTGTCCAATATCAGCTGCTCTATGAGCATGCTGTTTTTATACTGTAGTGCTCTGAGATCCTGGCTGCAACGATGTACTATTTGCTTGGGAAGGTGCAATCGGCCCTGAGGAAGCTTGATAATACAGTGGCAGAGCAGATGTAGCTGATGGGCACAGCGATGAGGGTCCAGTTGGTAAAAACTGGGATGTACAGACAGGAATTATTACTGTGGTCCACTGATGCACTGGGTTCACATAAGCAGTAGATGGAGGCCAGTAGGCTGACTGAGGAGGCACAAAGGCTGGGATGTTGAATAACTAAAAGGTCCTGATGCTGAAAGGGATGTTGGCTGCACCAAATTCACAGTGGCTGGTGGTAAATCAGGCTGTCAATAATGTAGATGAGATGGTTGGAGGCAAGGCTTGTGTCAATGTGTAGTAAGTTGTTGTCACACCGTGATGTGGCCTGTGGCTGGGAAACATACAGTATCTTTTAGTGTTTTCCCCAAGTTGTAGGGTGACTATACTCACAGATAGAAGTTCATGGAATGGTACAGAAGGTGATGAGGTTACTGACTCACTTACAATTGATCTGCCATTTAAATGACCTTCATCATCTGATTCTTCACTGCTACTGTGATCATGTCCTGCTGATGAGGGGTTAGTTGTAAGCCTTAAAGCATCATTGAGTTGACAGGCAAGGTTATCTGGCTGAGTTAAGCGCTCCTTACTGCCTCATGTAATGTGGCGGTTGCTGAGATACCTCAGTACAATAACATGTCCACCATGTTCTCTAAACTCCCAAACACCAAAAAGTCTGAAGGTTCACTTCAGTCGAGTGAATGAAAATGGGCCGGTATATACAGTATACGCAAAGGCTTAATGAGGTGGTGGAAACAAGTGTGCAGGGGAGCGGGGAAGGGCTGGTAATGTGAATAACGGGAACACAGAGAAGGGCAGGAGGGAGTGGAAGGATCTGAAATGACAGGAGAGTTATTGTATGGTAACAGATGAGAACAGATATGAAATGTGGCACCAGAATCAGGCTGACATTGAGACAAACTAAGAGTTCTTTTTTAAATATTGTTTTGTCGTAAAATGACACAATACACAAAATTTAGTACTGAAAATAATGGAGCAGGAAAATATAAATATAGGAAGAAAAATTATTAAACATTATATACTATTATTTATTTACTTTGTAGATTTGTTACTCTGATTTCTGATGCTTCGTACTCTTTTATAAGAAAGAAAAGACTTGGACAAAGACAACTGACACCATGCGCTGCAGTACAGTCATTGTAAACAATTTATACATCGACAAAACTGAACTGACACATGGGACACAAGTACAACTTGCACAAAGGAAACTGCCCCCTAAAGACAACCACATGTGCCATCTGAGTTGACACAAGAACACTGCCAGGAGGCATTTCCATTTCCACATGTTGTACCTGGGTAAAGCAACTATACTACTGTATACAGACCAGTTGTGCTTAAGGGACTTGTAAATGTCTGAATATCCAATATGATGTAACCACTGTCAATCTATAGACGTGGGAGGGGCTGCTGGGTCCGGAAGAGGTTTCCCCATTCTGTATTCCGATTTCTTTTTTTTCTTTTTAAATGATGTCCTCAATGTTACTTAACATAGAAATACGGGAGATGCTATGGAGAAGCAGAGCAGTAGAGAATTCAAAACACTTTGTCCATGCATTTGCGAATAAACACATTGGCATAGTTGTTGAATTCTTCCAAAATAGACCCAAAACTCAAAAGTGGTTTAAGCTGCAGATTCTCAACACCATCATCCTCAGCTGTCACCCGCTGTTAGCAGTGCATATAACACAATTTTCCACTCTTGAATTTGAATGTTTTGTTCCAAAACCTTGGGAGACGAAGTGAATGATCATGGTTTGGGTTAAAATAAGTACTTAGTTAACGTTATGGGGACCTTCTGATGTTTTGTTGACCCATCCAAGCAACCCGATTTCCTCCGTATGTGGACTTTGTCGCTCTATAATAATGTCACCTGAGTTCCTCCTTTGCTTCCGTCATAATTACTGTGGCTATTAGAGGGCTTTATCACTTGAACGTAAACAGATTTGGGGCACTTGCTGAAACGACTGATGCCGTCTCCCTCCAACACGTTCAGCCCCTGGCCTTCGGCACATACGCTATTGCGTATGCGGTCATAACATTAATGGGAAAATAAACCCAACAACACTAATGGGATGGAATCTTAAGAAGACTCCTAGCTCTGAGTGAACAATCTAGTGAATTTGTTCAGTCAACACAGACAACACTAATGGTGTTTCCTCTCCCATTTACCCTCACTCAAACCTGCCCACAGTGGTATTCAGACAACAGCTCGCTATGTCTTCTTCTGGGGGAATACAATTAGATTCAATAATTAGATTTGTGAATTGCCCTGTGGATTAACCTACTGTCTGTCTGGTGGCTAAATCCCTAGATCAGCTTGAGCTCATCCCTGCTCTCACTGACCTCTGCCTAAGTGCTCACACCATTATTGCGGTGTTAATAACATTAGGCTCAGGCAGAAAGTTAAGCTGAAATGGGATGTTGAAACAGTAGTGGACACTCAGCAGAGTGACTGAAAATGTTGTGTTTTATCAATATCCATCCCTATACATCAGAAAGAGATGTGGAATTTTTACTTGTAAATCTGATAATCTAAACTATACAGGAACTTTATGCGCATTACAAAAACTGGCCAGGACCAGAGCAGCACAGTTTCAAAAGAATTGGGAACTTTCAGGAAAGTCAAGATCAACTTTTCTTTTAGATTTTTGTCTTTGTCACTAGATTTGAGCAATGTCTACAAATTCAAAACATATATGAGCAAAGTTTTGCAATCTAATTCAGTCATGTGGAGTTTCTTAATCACTGGACTTTGTTAAAGGTATAACAAGTAGGATTTGTCAGTTGCTGTTTGCAAACACAACGTTCAAAGTTGGCCCCTCCTCACATTGGCCCCTCCTCACGCACGTGCTTCTCAGTTGCATCACGGGAGGGAGTGTCCAACGGTGTGAGTTCTTTAGTGGCCATGCATGGGCCTTCAGCTGTGTGGGGATTTCGCTCCTCGGGTGGAGAGCAGCCTGCTGAATGAACCCAACTAACTTGTCCTGTCCCTGCTTTTTCTGTGTGAAACAGGTTAGTAGTGTGCGGTGTGATACATCACAATGTATCTCTGGGGACTTTGGAAGCCTTTCTAATGTTGTTTTGATGGAGTTTGGTGCGGAGGGTCATGTGTTTAGTCTGGTGGGAGACTTGCAATGCAATGACAGCAATGGAGTCTTGCTGGCTCCCATGCGTGAATAATGTCCGAAGATGGTGGCCTTACTGTCTGTAAGTCTCTGGCTTATCACACTTACGAACATGAACACAAGTCTTGTCCCGCATCTTACTGAACCCATTCACCAGGGAAAAGTGCACTGCTAACGTCAGTGTTACAGACCTCAAGTATAAGTCACCAGTGAACAAATGATGTGACAGGAGACATTACTTGTGTTCATTCAGCAGGCTGTTCTCTGTCTGAGGAGCAGAAGCCCCATGCAGCCCCACTATGACTAGCGTTCAACTTGGCGGACACTCCCCCCTGTGGTGTAACTGAGCAACCACACCTTCAAAGTGTTAAACCACTGCAAAACAGACCCAAATCTGGCCCTCTGACAAGAAATACATAAAACAATTCCAACCTACCAACTGTGACCATACATTTGTAGGTGTCACAGCTGCTCAGCTGCAACACATTAAACAGCATGTAAACATACCTGCAAATGTCACTTCAGTTTGGATTGAATACAACGTGGGTTTCCATCTACCTGTTTTTATGTGCATTTTCGATTTGCACATACTAAAAACTCAATTGGAAACGCAGAAAATCCCAAAAAATCTCAAAATATCCCCAAAACATTTTTACGCTTTGCCAAGGTGGAAAAGTTGGTGTGTCGATGAAAGCAAAATGCAACAAAGTGCAGTGGAAACAGACCAAATAAATAATGACGTACATGAAGCATGTGACCTCAACATCCACTGAAGCTTCTGCTCCACTGAAGAGACGAAAAATAGCGGCAGACTAAATCAGGGACGGACTGGGAATGAAAATTGGCCCTGGACTTTTTGACTCACCAAACCTATAAACTATATAATGTTAGTATTGTTCTCTTATGTGTATGCTGATGTTAGTTTAAGTGCTCTACAAGCACTGATGCCGCCTACTGGCTCCTTAAAGTATCACAGGAGATAACCTTTGACTTCCTGTCTAAGCTTTAACCAGGGAGTGGATGCAGATGCCATGGAAAGTAGCTTCTTTCAGTGTTTCAGTTCATCTGTGTAAATCAGCAATATCTGCATACATCTTATGCCTTTGGTTGCATCGTCGGTATGAAATGTAATTTTGTGTTTATTCACAATTTATAGTTCATTGTTTCATTCATGGTGTCTCATTTGTAAGCCTTGTATTTTATGTATATTTTATAGAGCCATGTTTACTGATGCTTTTCAAGGTGATTTGTGAACCAGGCTATTTTCTCATTCTTACTTAAAGGTGTAGTCTGCGATTCTAATCCAATACACTGTTTGTCAAATTCAGAGTATATCTCCTCATGGTCTGCTAGGTTTCCGTTCTGTGTGTGAGCTAAAAAAAATCCTGCGTTCATACACAGCCCTGGCTCAGTAAACGGCTCGCACCGAGCCACCAACTCGTTCTCATTCCCAGGTTGTCAAATACCCACGCTTTAGCCACGTTTCCACTAAACACTTCGGTATAATATGTCACAACTCGTGCTCGTGCACAGGACAAACTAATGCTGTGTGTTACTCACACGAGTTTGAAGGAGAACTGAAGGGAGGGGTGTATTTGTTTACCTGTTGAGTTCAAATATCAACAAGCTTTCTGAGAGAATCGTAGACTACACCTTTAATGTATATCTGGGAAAGTTTATATTTAAAGCATGTGCATAAAATGCATGTATATTGCTGTTTTGGTACAGATACATAAATATGTACATACAAGGCGTGAAGGTTAAATCAATTAATATTACACCTTTTATTTGCCCATTTGTAATAATTAAAGGCATAACGAGTAGGAATTCCCCATAAAACATAGTTATATGTATAAATGTATGTATTCTGTATAGACTTGGTCTGAACTTGGTCTCACTGCTCCCTCTGCTGCTAATGCCTTCAGGCTCACGAGGCTGAGATGACTGACTGGTATTTGTAGCCAAATACTAATTAAATTACTTATCAGTGGCACAGAGGTCTATCACCCTATTTTGGATCCATATGATTATACAAATTTTCTAAAAAGAAATTTATAGTTTAGGGTAATTGAAAATAAAACAACATTATATGTCTAAAACAATATATCTAATATCAATTCTCATATAATTTTAATATTATTTTGTATCATTTACCCTAGATAGAGCAGTGACCCCCTAGAAAAGCACTATTAGGGCCATTTGACACCCTCCCAGACAATCTTGGCTCAGACACTGTAAATAGAACAAAAATAACAAACTTGCGATGCTAAGAAATGATTGTTTCGTTTGTCATGATTTAGCAGCACTGCAGACTGCCTTTTGCTAAACAAACACACGTGGTTTCCTTCCCGTAGTCCTTAGTTGACTGTTTCCTTAAGCCTTTCAGTCTTAATGATCTCACCTCTGCCTCCACAGATTAATCAAAACTGTAATACCACAAGTACCTGCTTCTGCAACTGCAATAGACACACTTGCAAAATCCACATAAAATTGCAAAGTCACACTTAAAACAGGTACAATGTCTCAAACGCACCTGTGATACCACGAACACCTCAGATATCCACACACACAGATATGATGCCACGCTCATCTTCAGTACCTGCACACACCACCTGGTTGCTGCACACATTTATAGCCTTCCACAAAGAGGTGCGGAACTCAAGATGTCATCAACGCAAAACACCTTAGACGACACACAAACCTCCACGCACCTGTGATGTCACACAGTTCCATTATCCACACAGTCAACCTGCAGTGACACGCATCTACAGTAGAATACCTACAATACCTAGGTACACCTGGAATGAATCTGTAAAGCTACTATGTCACACAAACATCTTCGAGAACCTGCGTCTTTTTAAAACTTGTATTACATATTCTAAAAGGCTTATCAAGTCAATAGCATCTCCGCTAGTATCTGTAACTGTGGGTTTTTCTGAAAAGCTGAAACTTGTTCCTGGGGTTTTCTGACCACATTCTTAGCTAAATAAGCTACACTGAATGTCCTGGATGCACCTTGTCAGTAAAACAACAATAGAATGACAATTATTTTATTATGTGGTGGGACCGAAAGCTCCAGAACAGCTGCTAAATGGACCCTGTGGTAAGACTGCTTTCTCAACTGCTGTTTCTAAGGTCAAAAACCTTCAAGCCAACATGGACGAGAAGTCTTTATAGTTATCTGAGAAAAATGGAAATTTGAATGTCTACAATTCCACGACAAGTCAGCAAACCCCATACGCTGATTAAGATCACGCAATATGATCAAGAGCTCAGGAACAGCGGCAGAATTGACCTCTTTTGTTATGATTAAACAACAACATATCCTACCAGTGCTGATCTGTGATCAGCACACATTCATAGCTTCCACTAGAAGCTGTAGAACAGGTATGACTCTGGAAATTGATTGCTTGAGAAAATCAAACCCACAAAGTAGAGAATAAGCAAACAACAACAAAATTTAGGAGATTATGCCATTAAAAAGCTTGCTAGTCTGCAACCAACTGTCAAGTCTTAGAAGTTGGAGGTTTCCAAAGAACATGAACCCCCCACAGCAGAACTGCCTGGTGTACGCAGAGTGGTGGAGCCAGAGTCAAAGTCTACCTTTGTGTTCAAAAGCTATATTATCATGCTGTACACCATCTTGACTGCCTGTGTATTTATCCACCTGTATTATTTCTATGCTATAGGGCTTTTGCTCTATGGTTTTTGTGCAGTAATTCAGTGCTCACTATTTGGTCTATGCTTGTATGACACATACTGTAGAAAGCAGGGGTTTAACGGTAGGCCTATGTGTATTCGTCCCGAACTGTTAGGTACAGGACATTCGGTCCGGTATGCGACCTCCTCGGTTCGGTATGCCCTCTGATCCAAACAATTACTGTCAAAATACTCTATGTCTGCTACACGCAGGACTAAAGTTCTACAGCACAAGTTTTACCCGCAAAGTTGCAGTGCATCAGTTGCTGTCTATCGTCTGTAGCATCCTAGTCAGCTTAGCCCGGTTAGCCGCGTTAGTCAAGTTCATGTAGTGTCACTACCATCTGGCAAACAAATGAGAGGCTGGAGGATCCTCCCATGATATTTAGATCCACTGTATGAGAGCATTGAGGTTTCCTGGTTAGTTACAGCAAAAATGGACAATGGTCAATGTCCAACTGTATGCCAAAATTGTTCAACTGAAGTTGGGTATGTCTGTGGAAACATTCGTTCTCCTGCTTCCCGGCTCTGCTCCTTCCACACACCTGCCTGCAATCTGCTCACCTGCTTCCCATCAACTCATCAGCCTGCAGTATATCTACCCTGGTCTTTCATCCACTCATCGGCAGATTGTTGTTTCAACCTCAGTGGTAGATACATGTTCAGGCCGCCTCAAGAATCCTTAGTGTTTCTATCGCCTAGTGTTTGTTCTGCTTGCTAACCAGTGTTTCCTTGTGCTTCAGGATCACCAACTCACCTGCTTGCCTGCTTTCATCGCCTCGCCTCACAGCCTGCCCACGCCAGCCTTTCCTCAGCCATCTCCATTTCCGCTCACAGATTCCTGGACTCCTGCTCCCCACCATCCCTGCTCCATCATCACCCATTGTGACAATAAATTCCCGTTTCTTATCACCTACTGCCTTGTCCTGCGTTTGGGTCCTACACCAGTTCACAACAGTGCAACGAACTGGCAACCACTTGAGGCGGCATGTGCTTTGAGCAACAGCGGTATTGTGATGTGAATGCAATGGAAGGGGGAGGGGAGAGTATCACCTTTAATGTGGCACCTAGTCCTCAAAAATTTTAGGAATTAGCCTCCAAACTGCTCTAGCTGCTGTGGCTGGTGGTGAATGATCATTTGTTTTTCTTCTCATTGTTGTTATTTTCTTTCGTTTTTTTGTAAATAGCCTACACTATCCACTTTCACAGAATTTGAAAATCTGATTATAACAAGCTTAAGAGTAATTGCTAATTACCTACACAAAGTACAGCTAAGGCTGATGGGAAGGACATTAGTTTTGCAGGTATTTGGTCATAAGTGTTGGACAAAGTGAAACTTTTACCTGAGATGGCGCCAGATAAAAAGTCAAGGGATCAACACAATTCATTCTCTGGGGACCATGAATGTCTGTACCAAATTCCATGGCAGTCATAGGCATACATCGTCTGTTCACCTGTACCAAATTTCATGACAATCCATTTAATATTTGTCAAGATATTTTTTTCTTTGAACTACAAACTTCACGGTGTCACTAGAGGAAAAGTCAGGGGATCACCAACATCAGTAGGATACATCCTTTGGGGACAAATGTCTGAAATATTTCACCATCTGGACCAAAGTGGTGGACCAGCTGACAGACAGAGTTTGTCATCCACAGAGCCATGCAACTAGCATGGCTAAAAATACAATTACCAAACATTTTCACTGTTTTATTTTAAGACTTTCAGGGAATCTGGATGATTTGCATCATAAGCAGCAGCTCATTTAGGTCTTCTCCCATTTCTCTCTTCACTTTTTCAATAGAAGCACATTGTGAGCCATTCTTTTCACAACGTTTACTGTCAACTGCAATCAGCATATTCTGGCAGCGTTAGAAAGGATATTTTGACACATGGCAACATCAAATCTCTTAAATACTGTAAACAGGTCTATTCCTGTACATATGTCTAAATACCTAAATATCTGTTTCTATTTAAGTATGTTGAGCCACTTCATCACCTCTTCACCCTGTACAGAGTTGTGCAGGAATGTGCAAAAATATTTGCCAAGGAATGTGCAAAAGTTCACACTATTTAAGTAGGATGAAGAAAGGTGATTTGCATCCTCGTGTGTTATTGTGTGTCTGTGTTACATAACAGCTTTAAACAATTGTTGTATTTAAAAGTCCTAGTGTGACCTTCAACATGGAGAAATGACATGTCTCCCAATGATAATAGCATGTTTTCTCATTCTCCACGCCTCTTTCATCATCACACTGCATCTTTTTTTTCACCCCCCCCCCCCCCNCCCCCATTGCTGTTGCCGTGATTGTTATTCCAGCAGTGAGGACTGAGGGTGGCCTTGCTGATATTTCATCATCTATGGACACAGATTGGCCTGTTGAGCTCACAGTGGGTATTTCTGTAACCCCTTCATCTTTCGGCTGCATTGACTGAGAGAACAGATTGTAGTTATTTGCAAATACCAGTAGACCGCGCGATAATGCGCACTTCGAACAAATCATAAGTCTGACAAAAGGTTTTATTTTGATTTATTAAGTCAATTCAAGTCATTATTAGTTTAGTTTTCTCACTGCACAAACCTATACAACCCTAACCCTTACTCAAGTACTGCATTTAAGTACAATTTTAAGGTACTTTACTTAGAGAGAGGGTTAGGGTTAGATTTTGCAAAAAAAATCAAATGATAAGCTTATAAAATACAATATGTTGTTAAAGATTAAACCAGTGGTTCCAAACCTTTTTGGCTTGTGACCACTTAGAAATAGGTATCTATTTAAGTCTCCTCATCACATTTCAGATTTCTACGAGCTGCTCGGCTTCTGTATGATGTTTACCACTCACAGCAGAAGCAATATGTCTAATTGATATGACTGCCTGATAGGGATAAATCAGCTGTGGGCTAGGACTGATGTTTTACAAGCTAATAGCAGTTCTTTGTCAGTCCCAGTAAGATCAAACAATTCTTCACTACACTTGATCAATCAATCACTTGAGAAGCTGGGAACACTGATTGGAGAAATGTATTGGCCTGCAGCACCAAAGCCAGCCTGTGTGTGTGTGTCAGTGTGAGACTAAATGAGTGACAAAGTGTGTGTGTGTAAGTGAGTGGGCATTTGTAAGATACAGTGGGTGAGTCAGTCTGAGTTTGCATGTGGCTGGGTGTGAGTGTGTGAGTATGCGCGTGTATGTGTGTGTGTATGTGTCTCCAGGCTAAGTCTGTGAGAGGCCAGATGTTAGCGGAGACAGAGAGAGTCTGGGGACCAGCCACCATTGCCAAGTAAACAAACACACACACTCACACACACTCTATACACACATCTCTTCATAGAGATGCAAATACAAGTATATGCATGCAACCCCTCTGTCTTGCATACAGCCTCTCTTGTACATATGCCTACTCATACAAGTACATGCACAATCTACATTTGTTTCCCGGGGGCTATTTATGTACAGTCCAAAACAATTTAAATTAAAATGAGTGAAATGAAGACATATAATAGAAATTAAGAGTAAAAGTGAAAAAGAGCCCGCAGAGCATATAATAATAATAACAATAATAATAATAATAATAATAATAATAATAATAATAATAATAATTCAAATAAGTTATTTTTATTTGACTTAAAGGTTATATATACAACATTCACTGATTCAGTGCCACTAGCAGAGCACCAGCATTTCAGACCAAAACCAATCAATACTATATACACTTTGCCCAACCCGTTCTCATTTACCCTGGAATTAGTTGAAAGCCTGATACGTCTCATACAGACGTTAAAGGGTGCCTCATGCGTTGGTATCAGACGCCGAGGGACGTGACAAAGCGTCGGTATTTGACAACCAGGGAGCATTCAGCTGAAGGCATTCACATTCAATTAAAACCATCAAACTTCAGCTACCTAAAGCATATTTTACTGGATGTTTTAGATAGCTAGCGTTAGCAGGATAGCTAGCAAGCTAATAATTACGTTACGTGGATTTGGGTCACTCAGCATATCGATGAAATAGCTCCTAGTGAGCGGTTGTGTCTGTGTGTTTGTGTTCAGTCCAGCCTTTGACTAAACTCAGCACTCACCAGAGACTCCAGTTCTTTCTGTTATTTTCATCTGCTCTGTACATTTTCCTCCCAGTCAGCAGTCAATATGGACGAAGAGAGACTAATTACATTATAACACCCCACAGTGGAGGTCAGCACCTCCGCGGCTCGCTGCTGCAGACAGGTTGAGAAGTGAGAGTGAAGATAAATCCACTCTTTAATCCCAAAAGTTTAAAAAATGAACTCTGAGTTTTCCTCCCGCAGGTAAAGAGATCCAGATCAGAGCACAATCCGGTGTGACTCTGGGTTTTTATTCTTCTGTCCCCTCTGCCCGGCCCCCACACAACACTCTGCAAAGCCCCGTGATATGCGCAAATGTTTTGCTCAAGTTGAATATTTACTATTCCTATTTATTTATAGACTATTTATAGACGGTTTTGATGAGTTTTATTTAGTTTCTGTCCAGTGTGAATGAAGTGTGCTTTATGATGATGATGATGTTCCGGGCTAGGGGGGTTGGAGGTCACTCTGAATGTCGTATTTAGAACCTTTAAGGCACTTAAAAAGTACCAAACACAAAAATGAACTTCTGACTTCAAATATTTGGTAGTTCGTAATCAGTTGTTTAATACGGAAGCACATTGTATTCACCAAAGTAATAAAAATGAATCAGAAGTCAGAAGCCAAAACTCTTTGCTGCTGTTATGATAGCCAAGCAAAGTGAAAAGCCTGCCGTCATGGAGTAGGGTAAGTCAAGATAGCTTCTCAAATGGGGATAAGGGGACAAACTTTTGGTCAGTCTCCCCATAAAGGCATTCAAGGTACTGCACTTGGTTTTACATAACAAAAGTAGTTCCATGAAGAAAGAAAACAAGAGCTTGAGAGAGAAGTTCAAACCCTGCCTTCTTTTTCACCTCCACACATCTGGCCAATCACTGTGTGAAATGGGTGTGATTGTTGGATTGTCCATTTTAGAACGTTGCAGAACATGGTAGACAAAGGTGTGGTGGGAGGTGGTTTCAAATGCTGTCTGACAAGCACTTACTTTGAAGGAGACTCAGATGCTTTGATGTGGCATCTGATCATAAGCAGCGCTTTGAGCAGTGAAAGTTATACACCTTTACATTGATTCCACTGCTACTGAAACAGCTTAGGTCCAAGTTTACTTACTGCCAACTGTTCTGTTTGAAGCAGATAAATGCTCTATAGGAGCTTGATTGATGGAGTGACAACATATATACAGTATATATACTTCATTTTTCAAATACTGACATAAACATCATGCTGTTAACTGTTTTAGTCACTGTTATCTACATCTTCTAACTCCTCAAACAAAAAATGGATTACAGGCAAATCAACTGAGGTAAGTATGAGATACTAAGTGATAATTACAAAAAAATATTGCCAATTTTTTTCCATTGGTGAATGCAATGCATTTCTATAGCTTTTAGGGCTTATTGTAAAGTTTTGTCACCCCAGTCTTTATTTTTAGGCCTTGATGACTTTTATTGGGTGGTGTTTGGGCTCCTTTCCCCTGTTAAAACCGACCAAAACCCAAGAGGCAAAGCATTTAATGAAGCCCAAAGTAAACCCAGTTTGGCTCCACCAGTTTTGGTCATATAAGGAGGCTTAACCAATAGCGAGATGAACAAGATCCATGGTGACTTTTTCTCCTCACCATGCCTTCCATCTCTGTTCTGCCAGCCAATGACTGTGTTATTTAGGTCAACACTTTTCAGGCACTGGGTCGAAACAAAAACGGTGTTATGGATTGTGGACTAGATTAGTTTCTGAAAGCTACTGAAACTGCCTTGTTTATAAAGTCTTCATATCTTTGCAAGTAGGGTAGGTTTTAGGGTAAATACAACATTGTTGCATTACACTTTCATATGTACAAAACATCAGGAGGGCCTTTCTAATGCTATTTCCATGTCTCAGCTATCTTAAGATTTAAAATTCCTCCTTTACAATGCTACCTTCATTTTATTTGTATATGACATGAAGTGATGCTTCCAGTGGGATTCATCAGTTTATTTCATGGAAAGGGCAGGCTCATACAACAGGGTAGACAATAAAGAGAGCATATATCAGCCTGTAAATTCTATTTTGGGTTGAAAGAAAGTTTCTTTTGAAAAGGTGTGTCTACAAGAAAGCTCGAAAACTTGCTGTGTGGGTGTATCTTAACAGTCTGTACAAAGCTCTCCCAACCTTGAAGTCAGCAAACCAAGATAGCTTCTAAATTCCTCTGAAGTTATGGTGAAATCCATACTGAACACAAGTTTCAGTATTAAATCATTTAATCCAATATTTAGGCTTGGGGGAAAAAAATCACAGATTTTTTTGAAAGTCAAATGTTTTTTGGTGTGATAATTACTCTTGCCTTCACTTTCAGAAATTCTCTAGTGGTGTCAGTATTTTTAAATAAAAGCAAATACACCAGAAAAAGCCTGTTTGGTATCAAACACAAACATACAAAAACAAAAAAATCTGCCTTGTAAAAAAAAAATTTATTTAAGACCATTTTCACTTATTTTAAAATGTTTAGATTCAGCGTTATTCTTTTACTTTACATATTACAATAAAATCAGCAAGATTTCTCTGAGACATTGAACTATGTATAGTTTAATTGAATTCTTGCACAATAAGTTTAAAAGACATTTCTGATTCCTGGCTTTGAATGTGACAGTAAAAGGTAGGGAAAAGGAGTAGATGGCATGGGTAATGTCACTTTTTTGTCAAAAATCCATATCAGACACAAATTGCTATAACAAATTATTTTTTATGTCTTAAAACATGTCTGGAGGGGATCTTTACATTATGGCATTTCAGTGCTGCTTCCCACCTATGTTGGCAAAAAAAAAAAATCTCATTTCTTTATTGAATAAATTTGTCCCTTGATCTACCTCTACCCAAGGCTGGGAAGAACTAGCCGTGGTATAAATACCACATATGTGGGTTTTAAAGCCCAAAACCCTCTGCCTGAACAACTACAGCCCAGTAGCAGTAGTAGGTTAGTCAAAACCTTCATCACCTCCTCCCTCCCTGACTCATGGGACCCACTTCAGTTTGCCTACAGGCCAAATAGGTCAACTGATGATGCCATCTCCCTAACTCTCCACACTGCCCTCTCTGTTCATTATTATTGTGCCAAGCTCAGAGACCTTGGGCTTAACACCGCCCCCTGTGATTGGATCCTGAACTTCCTGACGGGAAGATGCCAGGCTGTGCAGATAGGCCGCACCACCAGGCTCAGGGAGAGCTTCATCCCTCAGGCCATAATACTGTTGAACTCTTGAGCTCACAAGCTGATTATTGTTGTCACTTTACATCTCCGTTTGTATTGTTTACATTTCCATTTATATATATTTATATATTGTCTTTTAGTATCCTTTGGGCTCTGCGCAGGCATCTCACCTCACTGATATTACTGATACTCTTGTCCTGGGCTGTGCACATCCCATGCCAATTTATGTTTCCAGTCAGGATGCTTTCTGTTGCTCCTCTGTAAAAGTTAACAAGAACTTGGCATTGGAATGTTACCTTAAGTTTGCTTAATAAATACAGCAGTTTCTGAGCTTTCTTTATCAGGGTGGAGGTGTGTGATGACCACGACAGGTTGTCATGCTGATTCCCAGGAACCTGAAACTGTTCGCCTACTCCACCTCAGTTCAACTGATGTAGTCAGAGGTGTGTGTCTTTGTCTCCATTTTTCTAAAATCAACGATCAGCTCCTTGGTTTTTTGACGTTGAGTAGCAGGTTGTTCTCTGTACACCACTCTGCAAGATTGTTTATTTCCTCCCAATATGAATTCACCTCGTTGTTTGTAATCCGACCGATGATGGTGGTGGTGTCGTCTGTAAACTTCAAAACAGAGTTCTCTCCATGTCGGGGATTGCAGTCATGGGCGTACAGCGTGAATAGGAGGGGGCTGAGTCTTATTTCATCCGTTTAATATTCCTGTGACTGGACATTAGCCAGAGGTAGGCTGGGTAGTGGAATAGCCTTAGGTTCAAGCTGGGTTAACTTAGCTCTTATCCTGGCTCTCTTCCCCCTCTACCTGGGGCGATCACACTGCTTGCAGTGGCATTTGGTCTGGCTGGTCTGACTGAGTGATCGGAAGATGTTGTGGGCAGTGATTGTCTCAAGGTCCGCTGCACTTAATCCAATCCGTGCACTTCCTTTTCTGTTTTATGCTGATGAGTGTATTTCTGTCATAGGTAATACATGCTTCAGTAATAAAGACGAAAAAATGACAAAACAAAAATGTAGTGAAGTTTGAGGGAGCTACTGGCTACCGCCACCTCTACGAACGCCGCCGTCACCATGGTAATTACATATATAAATATCAATAAAACCATGTTGCTCTGTTTACGGGAGATTCACCAATAGTAGATCAAAAGCTGAACAGAAATTGAAGTTGTGTTTTACTAGCTAACCCCAAATATATATAGAAGAAGGTCAATATATCATATATCATGACCCACAAAGAGAATCTGATGCTTCTGAAGTGGAACAGTGAATCCACAAATACTATTGAGATAAAGGTTGGCTTTAATAAGATAAGACAATCTGAGAGAGCTGTTGCTGTTGTGTGTTTCACTTTGGGTGGTATTTAGTAAAGATGCGCAATATCTCCAAGGTCTAAGGTCCAGTGACGTTTTAATCTGCTTTTTGAATCGGTCAAGAAACATTTCACCTTTCAAATGGACAGAGAAATAAATAACCAAATAACCCCTCACAATCAAAAATGCTCTTTTAAGAGGAACTGCTATTGAGAAATGACGCCCTTGTGAGACAGGCGGGGCAATCATAAATCCCTGTAATCCTTGACACCAAAACTGCACTGTGCTACTAGATTCTTGCTCTAAATACTGCATTTCACTGACACTGACACAGTCAAGTTTAAAGTGACTCACCAAAATACAAAATGGATGCAGGCAGGCAAATAGAAACCTGTGTGCACTGGGCAGAAGTATGAATTTGCCAGCGACTATTGAAAAACAGAAAATCATCAGCTCTCGTGATTAGGACAGAGACTGTTTAAACTCATTTCAATGATTTGCTTCAGGCTATATTATGGTATATTAATCAGAGGCAGAGAATAACAAAACCTTTATTTACATAAATATTGCACAGATTATTTCTTGAGGCTACACTTTTTTTTACAGTGTGTGATTTTGGACCAAAAAACCAAAAGGAGTGAACTTGTTGTCAGAGAGGCCCTGCAGGTACACCTGCCTTCCTTTTATGTAGGTGTATGGTAACCATTAGTCTGGTTTGTCCTCATTCTCCCATCTCTGCTGTCCAAAGCAGGCTCCATTAGCAAAAATGGGTCAGCTTTAATCCACAGCCAAATTAATGGAAATGAAAACGCTTCCATTTGTGATTGATGCTGCTGTGTGAGTATGTGAGTGTTTCTTTGAGAGAGAAAGTGAGTGAGCTGTCAGCATTAATTAGTTATGCAGGTACCCTGTAATGAGTATATAAGAGTCTATGTGTGTGTGTGTGTGTGTGTGTGTGTGTGTGTGTGTTTGCCCATTCTCTTAACTTTGGAATACACCTCCTCATCAAGGAGACACATTTCATTCTGCCAATATAAGTACAAAGTAAAACGTTTTACATTAGTGTTTGCAAAAATGTCTATTTAATTTAAAAAAGAATTAAAAAAATGACACTTCAAAGGAAAGTACTAAAGCAGTACGGCAGAAACTCTGTTAGTCTATTCAAGAACCTCGATGGCTGTGGCGGTCTCCTTCAAGGCAGTTAGCGTGCTGAATAACCACAGAGCAGCTGTCTATCTGAGGAACAACATACACCTGTCAGCACTGTCAGCTTTGTGATGACAGAAAGAAGGGGATAGGTTAGAAGTTATAAGAAAGAGAGTGAGGTGATGCTGTCATAGCAAGCAAAAAAACAAATTCGGCCAAGGGCAAATGGAAGTTGCCCATGTTAATGGTTAAATTAAAGTTTGGACTTGAATCGGGTTTGGCCCCGATGCGAAACAGCCAACCAACCCAAACCCTACGCGCAGTGATTGATTTGTTAAAAAGCAAAAACTGTCACGTTTCCTGTACTTCACACTCCTCATGTAAAAACTGTTTCTTTTTGTGATGGCTATGACACACCACGTGGTCAGAGCTGATAGAGAATCTGCTTGGATGTACCTGGGCATTTTTTAACATACTGACCCAAGAACTGCGGTAATATAATGGGACCTCTAGGGTTTGCTATGGGAACAGAGCACTCAGATTGGCAAATTCACTAAAAATCACCAAGAAGTCATGACTGCCATGTCACTGTGCCTACTATGTCATATGTTTATGTATCAAGAGAGCTGAGGTGTGTTTAGACAAAGATGAGGAAACTGACCAGATGACCTATTTAGCTACCTCAGGGAAGCTTTTGGAGATAAATACAGTGCCTCCCAGCTGCTACAGAATTTCTATTGCTGCAGAAACAGAAAGAACAGAAAGAAGGTGAGGACATAGGTGACTTTTCACATGCCTTATCACAAGCGCACTGTCTAAACTCTGTTGCTAATGAGAAAGTGGCATTAAGGGATCAGTTTGTAGATGGCGTAAGGGATCCTTCATTGAGACAAGAGCGCCCTAAATATGTGAGAACTCAACCTGAACAGCAAGTACAAAAGGTGTTCAGAATAAAGTGAAAGCCTGTAGCCATATGACAACAGATGCACAGTTCACAGTTGATGGTAAACCAACATGCTTTAGATGTCAGACTGAACATCATGTTGCAATGCCCACAGGAAAGACATGAATATACAGAAAGGTCTCTTGTTTCAAGTCAGGGGGGAAACGGGAACCTCTGCAGTGAGTTGGGCAATGAAAGAGCATCTGTGTGCATTAATGGCCATTCATTGATTCACAGACGATGATGATGATGATCTTGGTTTTACTGACAAAGCGTGCAATTAAGTTGGTCGATGACGTACCCTTGCCCTTCAACGTGACAAGGTGTACTGTCCGTCAGTAGAGGTAGGCCAGCATGTATATCTGCAACATAGGACTGCAGGTCACAACAAAATACAAGATGCATGGGGTGCAACTGTGTACCATGTCGTAGACATACTACGAACCACTTACACAGTACAGCCTACAGAGGGAGGACCAGTGAAGACTGTAAACAGACAGGGATATCAGACAATATGTTAATCCTACCCCCAGAAATGTGATACAGTCAGTTTGTGAGCCTGATGTGCTTATGGAAACAGAAACTGAGTCAGGAAGGTCAGATGAGGACTCAGAGGAGGGAGTTATAGTAGAAGGGGTTTCCTTTGGTTTAAACCCTATTCCAAACACTGAGAGCTCACCTGTCAGGGACTGGGAATATGAATTAGTAGGTTCTGAATCCCAAGCAGGTTCTGAATCTGAACTGAGAGAAATCAAGGTTCCAGTGCTTGATCAGGGAGAAGCAGAGTCTGTTGAGCCTGAGGCCAGGTCTGACTAGCAATCCGATGTGCAGATTCCTGTCGCAACCGTTTGTCAGAGACAGAAACTAAATCAGGAGTCAGGAGTCCAGCCTCCAATACCAAAAACCACAGCACGAGCCCAGACCAGTTCTAGAGTCCCTGTATCTAAGCCCTGCGATGGTATCTCATATTCTTGTAAGTTTGCTGATTGTGTTTTTTCTCTTAACGAGGTTAAGAATAGTTAGAATGAATTCCTATTCAGCTTTATCCAGCATAACCTTTAATTCAATGTGATGCTATTTGTAGCTCCAAACCCTCCCATGGCTGGCTTATTCACCAGCTCTAAATCCTCCTAAAGCACTGCTTACGTTGCCCTGTCTCGCAACAGCCTCATCATCTGATAAGCATGCGTGTTGTCACTACTTTTGTTCTTTTGTATTACGTGGTGAATGGGAAGCCCATGGATGAATGAAGGAAAGTTTCCATTTGATTTATTACTGCATTAAATAAAATGTGCATCCCATGTGACATGACCTGTGTTGGGAGTTCATGTGAAATGCAATAAAACTTAAAAGAAAAATACACAAACCCACTAGCCAGGCATCTTGATATATTTCCTCAAGGTGGTTAAACACAGAATACAAATAAAGAGATCAGAGTTTTGTTCCAATCATGAGTTTGTTGTTACTGCTACATCGAGGACACTGATGCAAATGGTGGGGAAGCCTCAAACAAGAAGTAGGTGAGAAGAAAAGAAAGGGCAGAAGAGAAGTGAAAAAACAGGTAAAAATAATGGTATAGAAGAAAAAAGAAAGAAACAAGAGGCAATGACAAAAGATGAAGAAGAAATGGAAGGAAGAAACAAATAGAGGAAAAGTCAGTTTTATTAGGTTCATTAGTCATTAGGAAACATTGTCTGGGAACCATGGATATCTATAAAATTTTATGGCAATCCATCCAATAGCTGTTCATTCAGTGTGGACCAAAATGGTGGGCCAACCGACCAACTGAAAAAATTCCAATCTAGCATAAAACTGACCTTTGTGTGGCTTGTCTAAGTTTGTTTTCAAGCGTGGTGTCTTATTTGCTTCTTTCTGGTGCACCAAGTCAGATTGGGCTTACTGCCTCTTGTAGTCGATGGCAGAAACACCAACCCCAACTATGATTGGTGACCAACTACAGTTGCAGTGGCTGTTTTATTTGCTTTTTTCCAAGTAAAAGTGAGATTTATGTTTTATCTGAAGGGTTTTCATACAATATGTTTAGATTTTACAAGAGAAAACGTCTTCAAGAATGAGTACTGGTTCGTTTGGCAAATACAACAGCTTTGCATACATGTTTTAAAGGCTGCATTCTTATGTATTTTGGACCATTGTTTTTTATTAATGTAGCTTTTTGTTATTTAATTTCCAGTTACATTTTCTGTTTGGAATTCACTGTCATATATTTACAGTAACTGTCACCTGTGATAATAAAGTTCATTGTTCAACAGTTAAATATCCTTCCTTGAAACATGTATCTTTGTCACAATCATTATGTGATTTGTTGTTACTCTGAAATGTTGATATTGGTTTCATAAATCCCATCTCGACAGGGCTCTAAAAAATAAGATAAGGAAAGGAAAGGAGTGTGAGATGACAAATGAGGGAAAGGAGGGGGTTAAGAAGAAGGAGAGAGGATGGGGAAAGCAGCCGTCACACAGCTGAGTCAGTCAGGGCCCGGAGGAATTGGAAGGGGGTGTACGAACCTATTGTTCCAGCTGGGAGAGAGCAATCATCTGATATCATCAAACTGTAATGAATCTATATCGTCAGGAGAGAGTTGAGGGACAAGGGTGTGGTAGTGAAGGAAAGAGGAGAGGAGAGGAGGTGAAAAATGGGAAGACACGAATATTAAAAAGAAGAATCTTAGGGTGGACAGAAAAAGCACAAGGGGATGAATGCAAAGCTGAATGGGGAAATTATGGGAAATTATACTCTCTCTCTCTCAGGTCCAAGGTAGGACAACTCCTCGTTCACCACTTCAGAATAGCCAAGAGATCATTATACAGTCTACAGAAATATTACATTAACGCATAACACGCAGGTAGCCAGATTTCCTGGTGCGTGTGGAATACCAACTGTAAAGACAGATCCCTCTACTTTTACTGAACAGCGCTCAAAGCCTTGAACATCATAGGTGGCGAAGACCCTGTTCAAAGCTTTTCACCTCTGAGAGTTTATTTTAGTGTATGGGAGATGTGACCAGAAATAAGAAAAATCAACTCTATGGTCATATGAACGCATGTTTTGCTACTGTCTCACAAGAATTGATTCAAGTTAAAAGAGTACTCTGCTGATTTAGCATTGCACTTCTATAACACTGTCGGACTCATGATGGACAGTAAAAAAAGATATCAAAACCTTTTTTTAATCCATGCATTCTTCTTCCTTGTCTAAACTTGCCCATCTACCATTACCCACAACGCAATTAGACCACGTTTCAAATTCAGATTCGGGTTGTGTTATGCTAGTAGTGTGTAATGTAGCCTCGAGCCATTAGTCTTAGAGATGAGGAGCGGGCTGCAGAGTCTGGTAAGATCACTTTCCATACTAATTGTTTTTTTATTTTAAAACTTATAGTCTTCAGCCCTACCCAATTTGACATCACTTGAGGCAATGTATCAGCTTTTGCACAGCTCCCTCTGGAGCCACAAAATGCTTTATACAACTTTTTTTCACATAGCAGAAGTACTCCCCAAATAATCTGTAAACAGATATTGATGTGTAATATTGGTGGAGCTCCCCTTTAATAGGGATGCAAACAGCAGTCCCTTCATGACATATACCTTTACAAAGACATCTGGATATTTAGAACAGGAGTGGGTGTCTTGTTCTAATTCTCTTGCACACGGGAGGTGATATATTTTGGTTTCTGGTTTGCACAGAATGGTTGCAACAAGTCCTCTAATCTAAGCAATAAAAACAGATTGTTTGTCACCAGCTTCCAGTATTACCCATTTGAGCATTTTCTGACATCCCTATTGGCATATCAGTTTTTTCTGGTCTGGTGCCCCTATGGTTAAGGTTCGGTTAAGTTTAGGCAACTAAACTCCAGGGTTATAGTTAGGGAAAGATTATTGTTAGGGTTGGATGAAACCATGTTGACTGTTGGTGTTGTCACGGCACAGGTAGTACTGGTAAAATGTTTTGTTAGGTCTACGGGATTTAATTACCATTAAACCTTTTGGCTGTGCCAGCTACTAATAGACCACAACAGACAATGAATGCCTTTGGTTGCCAAACACCAAGAAAACGACCCCCTTTTTGACACTCAACTCATCGTGTGTTTGGGGTCAGCACACTTCGGTCCACAGTGCACTTAGTTTAGCGTGGGTTTCAGTTCATTTAGGTTAACAACTAGATGCAGACAGAAACTAAACTAAAACACTTCAGGGGTGAAAGTCATCATTCACTGGTCATCATAGTCTCAACAAGAAGTTGGTCTTTGGATTCATCTGCAGCATGGAAGGCGTCTATATCTCTACTCTCCTCTCTTTGGAGTCTGCCCCCAGACTGGCTCATATTAGGTAAGATCCGCCTTCCTGAGGTTTGCAACCAATCGAAACACAAATGACAGCCTGGGACTGTAACAGTATAGATTACATGATGTGAACAGTGGTCTTCCATGTCAAAGTGATATGCTTAGTTGACCTAACTATCTCTACCTCACTAACTCCTCACTAAAGTTTATTGTGCTACGTCCCACCACTTCCACTGTTTCTTCCAACATTATTCACACAGCCTCTAGAGGTCCTTTTCAGAAAAACGAACATTTCCAGTGCTGTTACTTTTCTTGTGAGGACAGTCTTGAAGATAGTTAGCAGGAACAGTGGTAGCTACCATGGCAGAGTGCTTATTCTGTTTCATGCTTGAGGTGCCAAAGTAGAAAAGAAATACAAATGAGAGTTTCCTCAGAGCCCCAGTCTAACATTTTATTACCTTAAAATACAAATTTCTCAAGAAATTACTTTCAATTCAGGGACAGGCATATTACCAAATTACTCACCAGAGTGAGACTGAAAGCTGGCATCAAGGAGGCAAAGCGGAGGCATCAGGAGAGACTGGAGAGAGACCTCAACACCAACAACACCAAAAATATGTGGAAAGCGATTCAGGCCATCACAGGCTACAAAAGCAGGAGTGCCCCCATGATCTCAAGTCTACTCCACCTCCAGATGACCGGCCACTGTCAGTGTCCACAGCGGATGTGAGAAGAATCCTGCCGAGAGTGAATATGAGTAAAGCTGCTGGGCCTGATAACATCCCCGACTGTGTACTAAGAACATGCGTCAACCAGCTAATTGATGTCATTGCTGACATTTTTAACTTATAACTGTCACAGGAGAGTGTTCCTACCGGCTTCAAAACAGCCACCATTGCCCCTGTACCTAAAAAGTCTGCAGTGTCTAAATGACTACTGCCCTGTGGCACTCACCTCCATTCTGATGAAGTGCTTAGAGAAACTGGTTCTGGCTCTTCAGCAAAGACAACATCCCAGCCAGTTTGGACACTCACCAGTTTGCATTCAGAACAAACAGATCCACAGAGGATGCCATCTCCACTGCTCTCCACTCAGTCTTTGCACACCTTGAAAATAACAACACCTTCATCAGAATGCTGTTTGTTGATTTCAGTTCAGCATTCAACAGAAACTCCCCCATGAAACTGATTGGCAAACTGAGCACTCTGGGCTTGAATACCACACTCTGCAACTGGATATTGGACTTCCTCACAAACAGACCCCAGACAGTTCAGATTGGCGGTCACACCTCCTCCACTCTAGTGCTCAACACCGGAGCCCCCCAGAGTTATGTGCTCAGCCCCCTCCTGTTCACGCTTTACACCCATGACAGCAATCCCTGACATGGAGAGAACTCTGTTGTGAAATTTGCGGACGACACCACTATCATCAGCCGGATTTCAAACAACGAGAAGAATTCATACTGGGAGGAAATCAAAAATTTTACAGAGTGGTGCACAGAGAACAACCTACTGCTCAGCGTCAAGAAAACCAAGAAGATGATCTCAGATTTTAGAAAAAAGGAGGAGAAGATACACAACCTTGTCTACATCAGTTGAACTGAGGTGGAGCAGGTGAACAGAGAACATCACAGAGAACCTGTCATGACATCACACATCTCCACCCTGATAAAGAAAGCTCAGAAACAGCTCTATTTATTAATCAAACCTAAGAAGGCAAAATTCCCATGCCAAGTTCTTGTTAACTTTTACAGAGGAGCAACAGAAAGCATCCTGACTGGAAACTTTACAAATTGGCAAGGGATGTGCACGGCCCAGGACAGGAAGGCTTTGCAGCGGGTGATTAAAACTGCCCAGAACATCATTGGTACTTATTTACCGAACATCAGTGATATTAGTGCGATGACATGACTGCGCAGAGCCAATGATTTGGACATGATGTGTCCAAGTCAGTGTTTTTTGTTTTGGTTTTGTGTCTTGTTAATGTGTCATGTAAAATGTATTAATCTTTATGGTAGTCCAGTAACACATTGTACTACAAGTGTTCAAGTCAGGCAATTAGAAATCCTCATACCATGGCAGGTTTGCAGGTAAGTCAGCCAAACAGTTGGGGTTCGCCACACAGAATGAGTTTTTAAATTAAGGAAATCACAAGAAAGTATTTCACTACTGTATGTGCCAGACCTCTTCCTCTCCTCTCCCTCCCTGTTCTTTTTGTCTGTTTGTCACCATTTGATTCATCCTGATAAGGTAAGTTGAGATCAGATAATAGCAAATTTGTTGTGTCAAAATAGAAATTATCTACAGTTTTATTGTCATCTGTAGTGAAAATCATCACATTATCCAGCTGGTCTGATTTAGTTAGCTATCAGCCATCAAAGTGCTGAAAGAGACTAATGAAATCATTATCTCTCACAGTCCAAGTTTGTCTGTCTCTATTAACCACGCCATTATTCCTGCCCTAGAACACCCAGATATTCAAAGAATGGAAGTACAGATACCAACTCGGGTATGTTAGGTAGCCCTCTAAATTGCAGCTCCTTCATTTCCATAATTATCCTTTAATTTGCGTCTAAAGCAATAGAGGCTGGGCACTGTTCATTTGTTGCTCTTTCATGTAGTAATGGGTTATTTATCTCAGGGTCTGGCCAAATCCAGCAATCCTAGCCCAAGGGGTGGAAACCAGCTTAGACCTGTGAATTCATGCTATTTCTGATTCAAAGGGCTTTAATTTCATTATATTACTAAATTCAAAACAGCATTTTGTTTTTCCATGATTGTTACCATTCATGATTACAAATGAGTTAGGTGAATTTATTTCAAATCAAAACTGGCTTTTTCAGTGAATGGCTGGAACTGACAATAGAGACCACAGTCTGCTGAGATTGTGTGAAAAGAATGACTATGAACCAACAATGGCTGAGCCTTTTCACTATCTCCTCCCAGTCAGACACTGATGCTGCATTCTGACAAGAGTCGGATGTGAAAAGTTTCCAACTGACACACCACACCAGCGTGTTTCAACACTGATAGTTAAGAAAGATGACACATTACAAACAGAAGATAATGCTGACCTTCAGTTGATGTTAGTTTGCAGGTACAACAACCTCTGTAAGCATTCAGCTTAAAGGGCAATACTGGTACCAGTGTTTTATCCCATTTCACTACCAGTTTCCTGCAAAGTATACTGTATAATACTCTATAGATTTTTCAATCTTCCAGACAGCCATTGATTTCCATACATTTCCATACAATATGAAAGCCAACTTACAGAGACATACCTTGCTTGAGATACACATCTGTGTTATTTTGCCAGACTTGACAAAACTTCTGTCGACAGTCCACATGTCCACAGACTTAATCGTATTCATCATAGCAAGTCGACTGATTGTAATGTGTAAAACATGAGTTCACCTTTAAAACAATTATTTACTTTAAGGGTTGTGTGAAATGCATTATAAGAAGGTTTTTAGTTTACTGGTTTACAGGATGTCTGGGTTTTGATTGTTTAAAAATTCAAACACAGTGACCGATGCCATCTCAGGGCACCAACAGGTGACATTGTCTAGTGCGGCTTTACATTGTGATGGGGTAAGTGCAGCGGCTGTTAATAGCAAAACAGTTCACTTTACTTGACAAAAACAAGAGAATAAGTACAGCTACATTTCAGTAGCACAACCAGTTCAGACCTGTTTGGATTTTTGGGGGCGGAAGTATAGAAGGCAACCTGGCACAAATTCACCACTTTGGCCACTAAATCAACTTTAAACCCACACCATGAGGTCAACAAATGGAAGTCCCTCAGGGCCCAAAGGGTGCAGGCTTATTACCACATGGGAGAGGAAGACAAAGAGGAGGAGGAGATAAGAGGAGGATGAGAGGGTGGGTGGACAGCAATGGTAAGGGGAGGGGAAAATGACAGAAAAACAGACTTACGAGTGAAAGAGATGAACAGATGAAGATAAAGACAAAGAACCATGAAAAAGTGAAAAGAGAATTGGAGAATCCCTGCCTCTGTTAAAATGACTCCTCCAATTAAGTGCCCTCTGATAAGTGCTGTAGAGAAAAGCAGGGGAAAAACAGGAGGAGGGAGAGAATCTGGTGGGAGGAGGAGGAACGGGAAGGAGAGCAGAGGGGAGGAGAGGCGAGAATCAGAAACAATTTGTTTCTGTCATTTTCTAGCAAGGTCAACTAGATAGGGCTAGTGCTATATGAATTCCACACAGCTCCTCCTCTTCCTTTTACTACTACTTTTACTTCTCCTCCAGCTCCTCCATTCTTCCTCCTCAAACTCCATCTCCAAACAAAATTGACTCTGACATTGAGATCACATTTGTTGTCCTTGCAAGGCCAGGGGTAAACTGTCATTGCTGTGCAACCTGTATCTTAAGGGGTAATTTAAATTCCTTCGCCTCACACCTCTTTACACCACACCAGCTCTAACAATTGTTTTCCTTTCATATGACAAAACACAATCTCTTACTTACTTCCTGGCAATGGATGACAAAAGTGCTTGTCAGGGAACCTCAGTCACCCTAACCTTGGGTTAGACCAATATATTGTGTTTACTTAGTGTGATGCCGCTAGTCGACCAGACACTCACTCCTGTGTGGTGTACTGGCAGGATGTTCCTCAACTGTTTATAAGAGCTGCAATCAAACTTGCCACAACCTGCTTCAAAGCTAAAATACAAAACTTCTCTTTATTATTATCACCACCCTCTTCAGTTAGTCAAGTTCTTTCTGCCTCGACTCTTGTGCCTCATCTTGATGAGTTGTCATTGGTCCTTAGGCTCAAGTAACTAGCATATTTAAAGAGTCCGCAGGTGCTGCAGAAGCACATGTACAGTATAATTTGTAAAAAACAAGAAATGTTTTGACTCTGGTAGACTTTTTAAGGCTTTTATGTACACTTTCTGTAAGTCTGCACCTGTATAGATTTTCCTTATGGGAACCTACAAGACATAGTGTTGTGACGATAAAATGGCAATGACAGTTGAATTCCACAAAACACTACAATTCATCAAACTACTCATAGTATGAAACTGTCAGACACACACTTCTGTCCAGATCCAGGTAACAGGGTTTCCCATTGTGAAATTGCTGTCCCATTCCATTCCTACAGTGTTTGGAGCCCTTACACCCTCCTGCACTCGGACACTAAGGATGATGACACAGGTCAGTTGTCACATCATGTCTGTGAGGGTTCAAGTGCTTAGGGTTTGGGAGGAACGCTGGAACTGGGCCAGTGTCTGGGCCAGAATTATGCTTGTAATATGTTTTAAATGCACTGGAGAAACCGAATATAAAATAGTATGAACAGAGACTTGTTTAAATAGTTCCATGTGGTCCTTTACTCTGTAGCTTCACCACCTACAGGGTCTTGCTCTTAAACTGATATTTCTGTAAAACGAAGGACAAGGCTTTTGTGTGCTATGGTTGTTGTCCATAATTTTTGTCCTTGAGAAAGACAGAGTGTGGTTGAAACGTCACTTATACAATCATTTGAGCTTAGTGCGGTCCCCTTCTCCTCAATATATCGCAAGTCATTGGCATGACCAGCACCTAGTCTCTGGTGTGCATTCACCAGACAATTCTTGCTGAAATGATGTGTCACAGGTACATGTGTTAATATATAATGTTGATAAAACTGAAACTGAGCTCAAGAATATCAATTTGTAATCCTGCCTTCACAACAACCAGCTAACTTACAGTACTACGTGGTGTAGGCAGGGCACCAAGGTGGCCAGTCCAATTTTCATGTGGGCTGATACCATCCCAGCTGCCTGAAATTGTAACTGGTTTGTGCTCATAAAGTTTGTCATTTTACATTTCTACAATGATCTGGTCCTGTTTACTAGTGTGCTTTTACAAAGACTTGAAGGTGTAGCCTGCAATCCTGGAGAAAGCTTGTTGATATCTGAACTCAACAGCCAAACAAATACACCCCTCTCTTTAGAATGCAAATGATCAAACTTGCGCGAGTAACGCACAGCATTAGTGTTGTCCTGTGCACGAGCTGTGACAAAGCGTCGGTATTTGACGACCTGGGAATGAGAACGGGTTGGTGGCTTGGTCCGAGTCACTCTGTTTGTTTCCCATTTACAGAGCCAGGGCTGTGTATGAACACCGGACTTTTTCTGGAGCACACACAGAATGGACAGCTAGCGGACTGTGAGGAGATATTCGCGGAATTTGACAAAAAGAGTATTAGATTAGAATTGCAGACTACACCTTTAATAAACTGATAAACTGAAAAACAAACTGATTTATATACAAAGGATGCATAAAATAATAGGACTACATTCAAAATGATGCTGCACAATTAGCCCTGCAAGAAATCCTTCCTTTGTGGAGCTTGCTTTCATTCATTGTTCAGACTGTCACAAAGGAGTTGATGTAACTAATTTTAGGAGCAAAATACAAGCCAATCAGCTTTCAATTTGGTGTGTGTTTAGAGTGTGATGTATTTAATTGTTTCGACACTATACTGGAGCACATTGACTTTGAAATTAAAGTTAAAGTAGGTTAAAGTGCTGACCCCCAAACACCCTTAAAGTTGAAAGCTTTAAGTGTTTAGGTCTATATTCGCTGATCAGTTCATCTGATGTGAATGTAAACAGCTTCAAATTACAACTGAAAGAAAGTAGGTTCAGGGTCTTCTAAAATCTAATGTGCTGGAGGACATTAAACATGATCCACTTAAAAATTGAACTTGAAGAGCTTTAGTGGGGTGAGGGCCGCAGGACTGGTTAATGTTAGTTCATGATGCCAGTGTTAATGCACATTTGCATTTATAATTTAAGTATTTGTAAATTCATATTAGTGTCTTCCTGACCTCATAATATGGTCAGTTTAATTGTTTCCACAAGCCATATTATAAGTCAGCCAACAGCGAGAAGCTTTACTGAAGCAAGAGAAGCTAATAGCATACAGTATATCACAGTATGTGGGGATAGAGAAAAAAGACAGACAACCCACACATGTGAAGAGGATAGTAATGATAGAATGGAAAAAAAGACTAAGAGCATTAGAAAGAAACATCATCAATGAAAATCGGATTAGGATGCCAAGGATTTTGAGATACATGTACAAGTGGCTGGATGACAAAAACTAATTCTATACTGTAAACAGCAGTTCAAATTAAACAGTGCAGCTTAGTATGTCTTACACAGGAGCAGGGAAAAGGAAAGCAAGGGTCATATGCATTTTCCATTCAAGTGTGAAGCTCTGCTTCCATCACCTTGAGTTGAAGTGGATAATCAGCTTCCTGAGCCTAAAAGAAAGTCTTAAAGGAATCGATTAATACAAGCAAAATAGTTATTATTTTAATTTCAGCCCATGGTTATGTTCCTGTTTTTATTCAAAGACAAAAACAAGGAAATGCACTTGGCAATACTGTAATACACCATGAAACAATGAGTTATTTTAGATGCTCAAAACGCAACTAGTCATCATACCCAAATGACAGAATAGGTAGTTTGTCAGTATCATCCTAAACAAGGTGGATGACCCTTCTAAATATGATTCATAAGTGTTTCCCGATTTGCCACTTCTATTTAGGTCTGGTTAAAGGGTAAATCCGGTTATTACCATCTGGGTTTTATTTTTTATACGTTGCCATCAGTCTTTGCGTAATGCCCTCATTTTTCACAGTGAATTGGTGGGAACACTAGTAACTACACCACAACAGCACTAAAACGATGTCAGACAGGGAAAGAAACAGTCAGACAAACAGACAGGTTGTAAACAAGGTTAGCTAAACCGAGTTTTCCTATGGAATTGGTTTTAAAAATAAAATTAGATAACTTGGCTAAACTTGGTTTGTTTACAACCTGCTCCATCATGTGACCGCTATTTTCTTGCTGTATGAAATTAAAGTATAAAAATGTTGCTGTTTTCCAAGATCTTATCAATTACTTTCATGAGTACAATGTTATCATAACTGATAGAAATGATGGCCAAAACCACAAACTTACGACTCAAATAAAATTTTTATTTATCCTTTTTCAGAAATAAGTAGTATAAGGAATGACAATTTGAAATTCAGAAAATTCAACTTACCAATTAACAATTCTGTTACTGACATGGTGGCATGACGGGGGTGGGGGGTTAGGTTTGTTAGACATCTTCTCAGGAATCAGAAGGAAGGTTGATATCAATTTTGTCTCTGTTTGTTCATTCATTGGACAGACTGGACCAGGATGTTTTAACTTGGCACAGGGACTGGAAATAAACCATCTGGTAACCAATTTACATATTGTCTTCTTAGCTGGCTTGCCAATGTTTGCCACAGGTAAGCCCACGTTCAGTAATCACTTGGTTTTGTTCTGAGTTGGAGGATGTGTGAACCCTGCAGCTTCACCATGAGGACGGACTTCTGAAGTGCTGTGTGTAGTCAAGCCTGCTGTTGATGGTCAGCAAATACCTTTTTACAGATTTAAGTTTAGTTTCATCAATGACTCTCAGGAAAAAGTGTGTGTGTGTGGGGGATCATGTTTCTGTGAAAGTGTGGGTGTCACAACACCTGTAACATCCGTGGGCGTGCCGCGCCTGCCAACAGGTCATCCAAACCAAGGTTGCTTGTCAGAAAAATGTAAACATAATTTGCTTTACACATTGAGCCTCATCCTAGTAACTTCCTAGTGAGGACAGTATATTGGAACCCAGCACAAACAGGATACTGGCATAGGTTCCTGAGGAGTCCAGGTGCTGGAGGATGTAGTGGTGGAGTAAACCATGTTTACTGACTCATCAGCAGACCTGTTGGCTCTGTAGGCGTCCAGGAGTGGGTCAGCACAAGGCACTCAAATTACTTCATTACCACAGTAGTCAGGGCGATGGGTCTGTAGTCACTAAGTCCTGTGGTCCTTGGGTTTTTTGGGGACAGGGATGGTGGTGGAGGTCTTGAAGCAGGCCGCTACGTGGCATGTGTCCAGTGAGGTGTTATAGATGTCTGTGAACACCGGAGACAGCTGATCAGTGCTTCAGGATGGAAGGAGAGACAAGTCTGGCTGCTTTAAGGGGGTTTTGTCTCTTTAACAGTCTGTTGACGTCCCTCTCGAGGATGGAGAGAATCAACATTATAGTAGGAGACGAGGGGGCCTCTGGAGTGGGCAGCTGCGGAGAGGCACAGGCCCCTGCTGTGGGCTGGAGCTGGTGGATGGTGTCACAGGAGATGGTGTTAGGACTGTCCCATTATCTTTCAAATCGACAGTAGAACTGTGTGGGGGGGGGGCTTCAGGTTTATAGTTGTTGATCTGTCTGAGACACTTCCAGACAGAGCCAGGGTCGTGTGTTGAGAACTGCTCTTTAAGTTTCTCAGAGTACAGTCAGTTAGCCTCTCTCACCACCTTGCTAAACCTGTATTTTGACTCTTTAAACCTGTCCCTGTCCCCACTCCCGCTTCTTCCTTTTGCAACCTTAGCAAAAGTTCAGCTGTGAACCAGGGTTTGTTGTTGTCATAACTCACCCTGGTGCGTGATGGTACACAGCAGTCCTCACATAAGCCTATGTATGATGTCACAGTCTCTGTGTACTCATCCAGACTGTTGGTAGCTGTCCTGAAAACATCCCAGTCAGTACGGTCCAAACATGCTTGAAGACCCTCCATAGCTTCACTGTTCCACATCTTTGATATCCTCACAACAGGTTTACAAAGCTTTCATTTCTGCCTGTATGCAGGAACCAGGTGGACCATGACATGGTCAGAGTTTTCCTGTGCAGCATGGGGGATGGCTTGACAGGCACTGCTGACTGTAGTCCGGCATTTAATAAACTGTCTGTATTTGGGGAGTTCGTGGCTGAGATTAAAGTTGCAGAGGACAATAACTGAGGAGTCCGGGTTTGTCCACTCAGCACACAGTATCTGGTCAGTGAGCATGCGCTGTGCCTCATGCATATCGGCCTGTCGTGGAATGTAAACACCGACAAGAATGAAGGACCCAAACTCACAGGGGGAGTAGAAGGGTTTGCAGTTTATGATTTCAGATCAGGAGAACAGTGCTATAGGATCACTGTCACAACGTTACACCAGCCACTGTTAGTGTAGAAACAGATACCTCCACCTTTCGTTTTGTCTGAAAGTTCTGTGTCGCGATCTGCTCTTCAATGAGATTAGAAATGATGAGAATGTTCAATAATTTCACAGATGAGACGAGAAAAGTGAAAAATCAATCTGCTGGAGTTGTTTCCCTGATGTTCATCAACTCTTCTCTGGTGAAGGAGCTCCTGGTGGTACAGCAAAACACTGAGTTTACAAGCAAAACAAGGCAAAACAATGTGCACCAACACTCCAAGGCCAAGGTTCCACCTTGTTTTCTTGTGCATGCTTTCTATGCATGGGTACTCCACATATCCCATTGGATAGTTGGTTGTGCAGAATTCAAATTAAATAAATTCATGAAATTAATTAATTATTATTATTAACTGCTTTTAAGATGCAATTAAGATGCAATTATACACTTGAGCAGTGAGTTACGCAAAGTAACGTCGGCCTCAAACTGAAAAAATAACAATAATGGGAAATTCAGAAGAAAAACTAATTGATGATGGCACAGTGCAGCTTTGTCTGCTTTCATCTCAACATTAGTAACCTCCTCTCATGATGCCATATTTAGTTATGTTCATGTTATATTCTTGTTTTGGCCAGGGATGATTGAGCCTAAAAGACTTTTGCCTTGATATATATCTTTTATTATGCCTGCATGTTTTCCAATCATTTCCCAGAATGTGCGCACAGAAAGATGTTCTGTATATATGCTTGTACAGAAATGTGGGTTAGTGCCCAAACCAGTGCTAGTGTGTGTGTGTGCATGTGTAATTGCTACAGCTGTTCTGTCAGGGGAGAGAACCTTACAAGACTGCTGGTTGTGACAGAGGCGTTGGTACAGCAAGAAACATATGCTGCGTTTTTATCACAGCAGCACACTGACAAAAAACACACAACGCACACAACCCCGTCAGACAAAGTGGAATGACTGCATTTGCACATATTCTCTCAAATGAGGGTTCACATGCTCTTACACACACACGCACACACACACTGAACCGCACACTGTTTCATTTATCAGCGGTGCATTATTTATCAGCGGCAGCATTGCTACTCCTCAAGGTATTTACAGCAAGGAATACATTAGCAGTGAAGAATGCAGGATTGGGAAAGTGAATATTCCTCCTTATTAATGTGCACATCACAGCTCTTACTGGAATAATCAGCCAAGCTGTACTGGTCTCACGAAAAATGACTGGGATGGGCCTCTTTAAAACGTTTCACACAATACAGACAGATATTCATCAGAAATCTGTCAATCAAGGATAATTGTCTTTCATCTGATCTAATCACTGCTGCGTTATGTGAAAATATTAATCTGGGAGCATCATCTTTCACAAGTAATGAGTCAGGAGATGAAATCCAGCAGAAATTGAAGTAATTGGAGAAATTGGAGTAATATAGCTGAGAAACAGGGGGACTTGACTCTCTCTGGGTAGAAACATCCCAACTTAATTTTATGAAGCGAATGCATGACAAGTATTTACCATCAATGCTGTTTGTGTGCTCACTACAGGAGAGCTGATTGCGTCACCTTTCTCTTGTTGGTAAGCGAAAACACAAATGTCCATTGTGGAGGTGTAATGCAAAACATATTAAGCTGTATTAAATATGACTGCTCCCAGGGCAGTAAGTAAATTTGTAACATTTTCAAAAAGTAATGAATGATAAATAAATATTATGTTTATGAGTCACAAGCGCATCGCTGCTTCCACGTTTTGGAATTGAAGACACTCAAAGGCCACATAACCAAATTCAGGAAGTAAGGATAATTTTACCAAAGATATGCGAGGAGGGACCTTATTAAAACACATTTACAAGGAGAGAAAATACCAGCAGAAACAACCTGACGAGGAAACTATTGCCATTTTTAAGGGAGTGAGTATAATGAGACTGTGTCATAAGGAATTATAAATAATGCAGTAATATTCCAAATGGCAAATAACTCTTATTAATGCTGCTGTTGGTGAAATCTTTTGACTTATTGAAGAGACTGAATGAATACTACAAACACTATTCTCATACTGTAATTCACTCTTTACTGATTTATAAAATCATGACAAAAATCTACAAATGTGACATTTTTCAGCTAAATCAAATTGAATTGTGTTCTGTGGTTCAGTCACGTGGTTCTTGATCTGGAGCCACATTCACAAAACAGTCAAGCTAAAAGTAATTCCTAACTGTCTGAGTTAGGAGAAACTCCTAAAAGTATCTAAAAGTAATTCACAAAGCATTTTAGGGCTAAAAGTAGCTCCTAAGTCTGAGAGACGTTAGAGGCAGTCCAGAGGACTCTGAGTCACAGAGACCTGCTTACACCCTCTGTAGGTAATGTACCTCATCACATCAGTATTTTATAAAATACAATGGTAATAATATGATCAAAATCACATTTTAATGGCAGCCAGTTAATAAAGAGTCAGTCAGCTCAACACCAAAAATGATGGTTTGCACAACTCTATGCTACTTGTAGTGCAGTTTTCAGCGCTGAAAAATATCTCAGTCTGTCAGAATTATTCATCAAAAAAATGCTGTTCTGACCCTACTTTGTTCAACAGTTCCGTATAGTTGAGAACATCAAGCACCGAGTAAATCAAGGACTGTCTCAGACCATGAAGACCGATTAACCGCTGCTGCTCTGCCACTGTGGCTCCGGCTTCTTTGCTGCTGAGGTAGGAGGCAATAGAAGTAGTGGCTAATACTCAGTCAGACTAGTGAGTACTGCTAATTAAAACCATGCTCATTACCTCCAGTTATCCCCCTCAGAAAGTTAACAAAGCAAATGTAGCAAAAAGTACAAAAGTGGAAACCTTCCCTAATAAAAGGACATAAAGACCTAATGAAACCATTGATGCAGTAAGTGAAAGGGGTGGTTGTGTTGCTGTCTGAGAGGAGCTTCATGTTGATGCTTCATGGCCACACGGGGACATGGGAAAAGATACCAGAGATCTGCTGAGTAAGACCATGACACAGCAGTAGCAGTCCTTCTGCAGGCCTTCACAAAACTATGTGGACAACCTGCCAACATGGTTTAATTATAGACACCTTCTACTATGATATGTGCATTATTAACACTATCAAATAAACTATTAAAATGTGTTCTACTGCAATCAGGGGCATCTTAGTTAGGGGAACACTGGAACTACCTACGCAGGGGCCCTCAAGAAGACTGGAATTTAAAAAAAATAAGTACCTACATAAGCAAATCAGACCAACAGTGAACAGACTGGCTATTGATATTAGTTTCTAATAGTTATTCTTAATGCCTGCCACTGGGTCAGATTTTTCTGTGAAATCAGACAAAACGGCACTGGGGTTTGCTCTGGCTGAATTCAAGTTGCTTGAGCCACTAACTGAAGGTCCGTCTCCAGAGCTGCTGGAGGGAACATGTAACGTAACAAAACACTACTGCCTTCGTCCACAGGGACCGCCAGAATCATCACAAAATGAAAAGTTCCATTGAGCTGCTTTAAATAAAAGTAGCAATGCTAGTATTATTAGCAAAATGTACTTAAAGTGTCCAAAGTAGAAAGTAATTATAATGATGCATTGACATGTAAGCAGCATTTTAATGTTATAGCTGGTTGGGTAGTTTAATCTAATTTGAGTACATCACATTTTATGAGCTCATATGTTTTGTAGGTAAAATATTTAAATCAAATAGTAACTACAGCTGTCAGATAAATGTAGTGCAGTAAATACTACAATATTTTCCTCAAGTAGCATTAAATGGAAATACTAAAGTAAAGTTAAATAAGAGGGGCGGGTTATATCCAGTATACCCACCTACCAAAGACAACACTACATCACTGTTAAGAAAATAGGCAAGTTTGGAACTTCTCTCTCAAGCTGTCACTTTTCATTCTTCACACAATTAATTACTTCTATCATTTTTCATGTGTACAAATGAAAGCAACACCATGAGTGTCTTTGAATAAGGTAAACGTTTTTCCGTCAGAAACGTCTTTCAACTGTTGCGTCTCGTTCCTCTCTATGATGGCAGGTCTTCCAGTGTGGCTGTTCTGAACAGCTACGAACACGTTTGCCTTCAGATGTGGTCAGATTCATATGAACAAGTCGGTTATATACCCCGATTTAAATATGCTGATGCTGAGGACTCAGATGTTCCAGACAATCATTTCAAGCGTTATAAAGACCTAGATCTATATCCCTCTCAAAGCAAACGTCGATTCAATACCATGTGTGAAATGGTATTGAATCTGGCTGGTGGATGGGTGGATTGCAAACCCGACTTTCATAAAGGAGACTGGAGTTTGTGTCTCTTCACCAACCTGCAATTACTGTTTGCTTTATATTAACTGTAACCACAATCTTTCCCTGTAACCTTAAATACGTGTCTTAGGGTGTTTTCACATATAGTCCTTTTTAAACAAACCAAACTCAGTCCTCTTAAAATGGACCAAAAAATGGACCAACAGAAAAGGGACTCAGTTCATTTGAAAGATGACTCAGTTCTCTTTCTGGTCTACTTCAGCTTTGATGGGGCATCAGTCCTCTTTCTGTTTCCTCTGGGACTCCTCTCTAGTTTAATGTTACAGTGATACAATACAGTAGGCCTACTTCTGCATTATTATAAACAAGTACAAGCTTGTAAGAGAAAGTGTGTGTGTGTGTGTGTTTNGGGGAGAACTGTTATGTAGGCTATTATTGTTAGCCTACTGTTATGACTTGTTTGCTATTCATTTATTACTTTTATCATCATCCTTGATTATCACAATCTTTGACATAATCAGTTTAACTTCATGCCAATAAAGGTAGTTTAATTACATTTGGGGAGAGAGAGAGAGAGAGAGAGAGAGAGAGAAAGATAACTGGTGTTAACATACGTGTGTCTACAATGCCAATACATTTTTTTTTAAAATAAAACCTGGTAACATGTTTGAAAGAAAAATCTTAATATATCAATATCTTTTCTTTAATCTGAATGCCTTTTTGTTCAGCTTGTTTGAATTTAGATGCACGTTAAACCTCCTGAAGAACGAGCCTTCCTGATGAGTGGCACACAAGCAACCTCTATTTTTCTGAGTCAACCTCCAGCTGGTAGAAAGAGAGGGGGGAAAAAACATAATCCATGATTTTCTCTCTCTTCTCGCTCTTCTATTTACTTTGTATGTAAAGAAATATGAATCACATGGCAAATAATAAATGCAATTGGCATTTATTATTATTGAAAAACACATGAAAGATGCTTGATATTACTTTGCAAGTGACCAGTTCAGGACAGCTCAGATGGCTGGTCAAGTTTAACAGAGCTCATCTATTTTATTTGTTTGCTAAATGTGACTTGAATGCATGAGCTTTGTCAGACCACCTTTCTCTCCTGTTGTCTTTTTTTCTTTATCTCACAGTGTTCTCAATTCTGTCTTTTTATCCAGCCTCTATTTGTGTCTCCATTTTTTCATTTAACAAAATCACAGACCACCAGCAGAACACATTACATGGCAACATGTTTTGGAGGAGCTCAAATGAGTCCAGTCCAAAATCCTCTCCAAACCTCCTCCAGCTATGAACAGGAAGAAAAATAGATGTGGAGAGATCATTAACAAAAGTTAAGCTAATACTACAAGCACTCATGGCATTTACAAAAAGTGCTCATACCTAAACAACAACGTAGGTCGTTTGTTCATCCAAAAATGACCCATTACAGCGAAAAAAAATGAGTCATTACTGTTCAAAGCATTTTCTGTCACAACTTCAGCCAGCTCATAGTATTCATTCTGTTGCCTGCTCAGTTTTTCCCTGCCATATAATACTGTAACTCTCATTTCAAATCCAGCCACGCCCCCTTGCCCTACAGTAACCTCTCACCCGCCACTCACATCACCTGACCTTCCCTGCCCATCTGCTCACCTGTTCCCCATTTCCTTCCTTTGTCTTGCAGTGTATCTGCCCATTTCCACTCATTCCTTGCCAGATTGTCTAGTTTGCATCCACCCAGCTTTCCAGCTTTTGTTCTGCCTGCCTGACTGCCTGATCTACAGTTTGATGATTGTCTGCCTAACCCCCTTCTGGATAAGTTTGCCTGTCTACCCAGTGTTGATCCTTGGCTGTTTTTTGACTCCTAGTAAACGTGAACTTTTATCTTAACCTGGCAGCCTTTGAGTCAGGTTAAGTTTAGGAAACTAAAGCTACATGATTAAAACTGCACTAATCAATATTTTTATGTCAATAATAGATCAAATGACTGTGTGTCATGTGAAAGGGGTTGCTGGTAGTGATGGACCCACAAAGAATTAACACCCGACTCTTCAGTTCCTCTCAGCTCTACAAAGAGTTTTAGTCTCTCTTAGCTCATTTTTTGTCTCTACGCATTAACATTGTTTCCAGCAGCAGGTTTTTTCAGTAAAAAAAAGGATGAACCCACTGTACACTACCTGTGCAGCAACATACACTCCCCTCCAAAAGTATTGGAGCAGTGAGGCCAATTCCTGTATTTTTGCTGTAGACTGAAAACATTTGGGTT